>PVKA01009823.1:0-66794 GCA_004027165.1 Ctenomys sociabilis
CATCAATTGAGATGATCATGTGGTTTTTAGATTTCAGTCTATTAATATAGTGTATTACATTTATAGATTTTCGAATATTGAACCATCCTTGCATCCCTGGGATGAATCCTACCTGGTCATGGTGTATGATCTTCTTGATGATTTGCTGTATTCTATTTGCCAGGATTTTGTTGAGTATTTTTGCATCTATGTTCATGAGCGAGATTGGCCTGTAGTTCTCCTTTTTGGTTGTGTCTTTCCCTGGTTTTGGAATGAGTATTATACTTGCCTCCAGAAATGATTTTGGGAGGACTTTTTCCTTTTCAACTTCATGGAAGAGTTTGTGGAGTGTGGGGATTATATCTTCTATAAATTTCCTGTAGAATTCAGCTGTGAATCCATCAGGCCCTCGACTTTTCTTTGTCAGTAGGCTTTTTATTACGTTTCATATTTTGTTGGCTGTTAACATCTTATGAGTTGTAATATCTTCTTGATTCAGTTTTGGTAATTTGTACCTTTCGAGGAATCTGTCCATTTCTTCTGTGTCTTCTATTCTGTGAGCGTAAAGATTCTCGAAGTAACTATGATAATCTTCTCAATTTCCACTGGGTCTGTGGTGATTTCACCCTTTTCATTCCTTATCGCTTGTAATTGAATTTTCTTTTGCCTCTTTTTGATGAGGTTCGCAAGAGACTTATCAACTTTATTTAGTTTTCAAAGAACCAACTTTTTGATTTGTGGATTCTTTGAACTGTTTTTTTCATCTCAATTGAGTTAATTTCTGCTCTAATCTTTATGGTTTCTTCCCGTCTTTGTGCTCTGGGTTTTGTTTGCTCTTCTTTTTCTAGTTGTTGCAGGTGCAACATTAAGGTGCTAATTTGTTCCCTTTCTGTTTTCCTAATGTGTGAGTTCATAGCTATTATTTTACACTGGATTTGATGTTGAGTTTGTGTAGTGTTGACTTGTAGGTTTGAAAGCAGCCATAATACCTTGACTGAGTGCACCATTCTTTATTCCCCTTGAATACAAGTCAAGGTTAACTCTATTCAAAATATTTGACATTGCGGGCTTCGAGCTTGCTATCTCCCCAACAAGGATGGGTTCGTCATCATCATCCTCATCAACCTCTTTCACTTTCTTCTGCCATGGCTCCAATTCTTCTTCTTCACATTCCATAAAAAGGTCTGCCATCTTTGAATTATCATATGACTCCAGACAAGGTAGCACGTTATGCCTTAGTTTTCCTTCTGTGAGTGGAGCAGGGTGCCCAGACGGCAGCCCTGAGGAGGAGGAGGAAGAGGAGGAGCGTATGGCCGAGGCAGCACCCCCGTGGCGGAGCCTATCATCTCTTTTTGTATTCTACCCTTCTTTCTCAACTATTCTCTTCCTTTTCACATTGTGCCAATAAACATTAGAGGCATTTTGAAAACTGCCAAATAAGAAAATTGTACCTTCAAGTGAATAATAAAATTGTATGATCAAATATGAAACCATAAATACATTGACACATTCTTAAGAGAAACACTAACTATAGGTATATACTAATGATAGAAAAATTACAATATGTCATCTCTGAATTTTTTCTGTTAATTGTTTTGTTTTTCTGTAGTGGTATCAAGTGCATCATCCTATGAGGCATACCAATCTTCAAATCACTTCTGATCATAGAAAAGAACACTGGAAACATAGAAAAGTCAGTAGAGAAAATATTAGGTGCCAGGGAACTCAGACAGAGTGGTTAAATTCCATAATGTGGTTAAATTCCATAAAGCAATTGAGAAACATTAGAACTTCTGTAAATAAATGGGAACAAAAAGTTCTACTTCATAGTCTGATTAAATGCAATGTCTGGATCTGAGGCTTGGCGTCCCATGAACATAACTTCTTAAATGACTCATTTATGGCTTCAATTTGAAGAATCTTCTTAGAGCTCTCATTATATTTTATTTCTCAGACTATAGATGAATGTATTCAACATGGTAGTGACCATGCTGTACATTACTGAAGCTCTTGCAGTTGAATGTGAGTTTTGTGTGACAGAAGAACTAAGGTGAACACCTAGAAGTGTACAATAAAGAGACAACAGAGAAATGAGATAAACAGGTGAAAATGCTTTGTACTTCCTCTGAGCTGATGAGATTGCTCGTATGCATGTGTGCAAGAAACACACACACACACACACACACACACACACTCACAGAAATTCATACATATACATAACCTGCTTAAGAATGTACTGTAATACAGTATCTCCTGCAGGCCATGTTAACACCCCATTCTTTTCCATTTAACCCCCATTACTTAAAAGGAATGGATACCAGGCTATGTATCAATATCAAAGTATTTTATCTGAAAGTATGTAGGAATTATGTCCAGAAATTCCAGTTTGTAATTCTCATACAAATATCAGCTCAGGCTTCTATTTCATTACAGTCATTTCTACCACTTGTTTAAAGATTTTGTTTTGTTGCCCAGGGATTAAACTTGGGCTAGGCAGGTGCTTGTACTACTGAGCTATTTCCCTAGCTCCCATGTTTAGAGAAATACAACAATTTGCTCAGTAAACATGGAGAGAGATAAACTGAATAATTCTGAAGGGAAAAGACTGTAGAAAAATATGAACTTCTTTGTTTGTAATTATGTTGCAACTTTAATTATAATCCCCTGGAGAATATCCAAGAATTATAAATAAGATTAAACATAAATGTATAAAAGTTCTAATGATGCCTTTTTTGAACCGAGTTATTTTTTTAACCAAGTTATGTACAGATTAATTTCCATAATGCTAAAAAAAGCACTAAAGAAAAATTAATAAAGAAGTTCAAAGAGGAACTACACAAAAAACAACAATAAAACAGTAGGAGACATTTATCTATCATGCAACAGGGGTTTGAGTAACTAGGAGTCCTGTGCTTTATTCATATACAGTAATTGTACATATTTATAGGATAATATTTGATAACTTAAAAATCGCATACAGTAATTATCAAATCAGGATGACTAGCACATCTAATATTTTTCATTGTGCTAATATCCCTTAACATTCTCTCTTTTAACTAATTTGCAATTTATTATAAATTACTGTTAATGATAGTCAAACTAACATGCAATACATCACCCAAACTTGTCCTTTCTACAAAACTGTACCACTAACACTGATCATTATCTGTCTAATTTTTTGAGGCCAACTATTTGTGATTCCACAGTTGAAACACTATAGTATTTGTCTTTCTAGCGAATAGGCCAGAGAGAAAAACATAAATACCAATTGGTTGTTATATGGACAAAACAGATTGTTATAGGTATCTCCCCAAAACCTCAGGCAGTCATTGAAGTGGTCTTCTAAAGTTTGTGATATCAATTACTCTCTTTAAAATATTTTTAAATGTAATGAAAGACAAAAAGGACAAGAGCAAAAATTTAAGATTTCTTGAAAGCAAGAGGTAACATTCAATCATATCTTCAGTCTTTCATAACTATGTTTATTAATCTGAGCAACATATTTGACAATAAAATAGATAATATATCAACCAGGGATAGCTGTAAATCAGCTATCCTTGTTTTGAAAATATGTAACATATGTATTGTATGTTATCATGTTTCTGTATTTCTAATTTTTGTTCTTGGTTTTGTTTTTACTCTTCAAAATAAAATAAATTTATAGGGCCAGGGAGATAGTTTGACAAAACAAAATAAATTTATAATAAAAAATTAAGTTGATGATAGTAATTCCAGTTGCACAATTGGTTACTAGACGATACTTATACTACAGTTTGTGATTAATTCATGATCTAATGCTGGAATTTTGGGTGTGAGTGCTACGCCCGCCCTGGGGTAGACAGTCAGAGTGAAATATAAAGGACGGAAAGAGCATTGCTCTCTTCCCCTGCTCCTCCCCCTTATCACTTGCTATTCTGCGGCTTTTCTGCCACCATGAACTGCTGCCCTCTTCCTTGTGCCTCTCTGCCTTGGAGCCAGTTGATTATGAGCTGAACTCTCCACAAACTGTGAGCTTTCCTTCCTAAAGTTTCAGTGTAAGGTATTTTGTCCCAGCAACAAGATAAAAGCAACCAAGACAAAATTTCTATGGGAAGAGTTGGGTTATCACTGTGATATTGACTGTCCATATGACTTCAAAACCTTTGGAATGAACTTAGCATATTTTGAGAGACTGGCCAAAGAAGCAGCCCTTGTACATTGAAAACTGTGTTGGAGACTCTAGTTGAAGCCTGGGAAGTTAGAGTACAGATGCAAATGCTGCCGGTTTATGTGAAGCTCAGGAGATATATATTGAGAAGAATTTCATTAGTTGCTGATCCAGGTAGTATGTTCTACTTTGGGAGAAGTTTGCTCTACATTTGTCTTGTGTTTAAATACGTTGCCTAGGTAAGTAAGGAAAATTCTCAACGCAGTCTACTGTTTTCAGTAGCATGGTTGCTACTGAAAGCTTTGGATGGAGCTATGTTTGGAAATAAGAGCAAAGGGTCAGTAGAATATGAAACATTTGGCCAGTGAGTGGCTGTAGGGGAACTGTGAATTGCAATAATAACATAAAAAACATTGTGGTTAAGAACAGAACAATGTGAAAATGAACTGAAGCCTTCTCACCTGAAGAGTAGTGTACTTAAATTGCAGGAGATACCTGTTTTTAGTCTTGCTCAATACTCACAGGTGAAATAAACCAGATGCACATGTGTAAATTTCATATTGTCTTCCTAGTGTAAGAACCCAAAAGAATAAATAAAACTTGAAAGGTAAAACAGATACACTAAAATGAAAAGAAATGTAACTTATGGATTAAACAATGAAGAGGAGAGAAAGGAGAAAATATAGAGAAAAAGGTAAGGGTAAAAACATGCAAATACATATACAGAATGACTGAGGTATATTGAGAATTTTCATCAGATTTTTGAAAATAGCAGTAAATCTGTAAAATTTTCACCATGACTAACTCCCTATGCTGATATCTACATCTAAGCAACTACATTGAGGACAGCAATGTGTAATACAAAAGCCATGCTTGGATGTCTGACATCTTGGTCTTTGAAGTTTGAACTATTTCCAATATCATATCAATTACTAATATACTCTCTTTCACATAAATGTTTAAAAATGTGAGAGAAGAAAGAGACGATAACAAAACTTTAAGGTTTGTTGAAAGCAAGCAGTAAAGTCAACCATATGTTAAATCTTACATAACTATATTTGTTAATCCAAGCAACATATTTGATGAGGAAAAATAGATAACGTATCAGCTATTGTTGTTCTGAAAATCTGTAACATATGTATTGTGTGTTACCCTGCTTCTGTCTTCGTTTCTGATTTTGATCTTGCTTTTGTTTTCAATTGTCAAAATTGAATTAAAATAAAGTGTCATCCCAAACATTCTCATCAAGGAGATTGTGGGGCCATAGAAGAAAGTGATTGATGATGCTTAAGGAAGAGTCACCTAGAGAGAAAAAATTCTCTCAGGCTTTCACAGACAGCAAATTGATCAAGCAATAGGCATGATCCATCCGGATAGCTGGTGCTGACAAAAGATCCACAAGGTGCTGTACATGGTTGCAGAGTACATCCTGAGGAGATCTGGCTGACCTTATCAGATAGCAAAAGTTATATTTTTATTTACATAGGTCTTGATCTAACAGTCTTAGCCACCCAGCGGAAAAATGTAACCATGAGGTACAACAAGAGGAAGTTATATTACTATGTTGAGCTTTAAAAAGCCCAAGTCAACAACTTCTGACAATTGCCAGTTCTGCTTCTAACCCATGCTATTATGGACTATTGGACTATATTGGGTTATTTTGCTGAATTCAAGTACCTATAATACTTGAACTGGCATCAAGTATGAAAAGGTCCTTTAAAGACTTCACCATATACAGCTTTTCTAACAGCAATAGAACACCCATCTCTGACAAAACAAAACCAAAAAGGAGGATGTAAAGGACCATTTTGTAGTGAATATATGTATGTAATATCTAGGTTAGATATACAGCTACTTTCTCTTAGTTCAATGAAAAAGAAAAAGATTTGTACTAATATCATTTAGACAACATATCATGTCCGCATCTTGTCCTCTGAATAACTACTATGAAGACAATATTCAATGTATTAATTATTGTAACTGTCCTCCTGTTTTGAAAGTTTCATTGCTATTTATCTTTTTTCTCAACAAATGAAAAATATTTTAAAAATATGGGCTGTTTTAATAGTTCTTTTAATATGATTTTAATGTAATTTTAATATACATTTTTAACATGTTAGTCAACGTATTGTGTTTTAATCTTGAAATTTGGTCAATCTTTGGATATTTTGTTGCAGAAATGAGTGCAAACATAATTGTACATATGTAATTGTAGCATTAATGTGAATAGACAAAGATATGATAAATTTCACAAATCTGCCACTGGAGACAATATTTAATAGGATACATAATGTTGTCAAATTGAACGAGGTTAGATTGTGGTGGACTTCCACCTGGCGGTCAACAAGTTACTACATGCAGCTGAATTAAATCAGCATGGTTCTGGGTGTGGAAAGCCCACCTGAGAATTGTTGCCAACAGCAGAAGAGGCAGAACTAGAGAAAAAGATGGAAGCTCTTCAGAGAAGTTCTTAGAGCTGTCAGAAGCTTCTAGTTGTCTTGTGTTATTCTGCTGGGTTACATTGTCATCTGAATTTCCAGGTGAAGTTCGTTATTCTCATTGGAGGAGGAGCTTGAGACCTCATTATTGCTGAGGATGGCTGTATTCCATTTTAGAGAACTAGGATTCTCACCTTGAACATTGCTTCCTGGCTCCAGAGCAGAAGATAGTGCACAGCACACAGCTTTCCTCGTCATTGGGGGATCATGGCAACTCATTATTACTGAGGATGGCTGTGGTACATTTTAGTAGAGTGCTGGTTATCTTGAATATTGCTTCCTGGCTTTAGTTTAGATCCCTCTGCCTGCTATCACAGATTTTTTTTCATCCTGATGGCATAGACTTTCTAACTTCCACCACTGACCTTTTGGCCTTCCCAACACAGATCCATGAAGCAGGGCTGCATGAGACATTTTCTGGGGCCTCCTATTGGACTTGGAGAAGCATTGTTATAAACTTTAGATTTTCAGCTGCACTCATGAAGAATGTTAGGATCTGGGCCCTCAAATGAATTCTTTGATCTTTAGTATATGGACAGATTTCCTGCACTCTTTGTATATGCTTCTTTTTTATTTATCTATTTTATTTTATTGAAGAACAAATAGCGATGAGACAGTTTCAAGACAAATTAACAGGACAGATTTGACAAATTAATACATTGCAAACTGTTTTCATAATGTTTTGGTATCATACAAGGTGCATACATGATATACTTACAGACATTATTATAGCAGATGTCTCTAATCAGTGAAGTAAGAGAGTATATCTGTTTACTTATCTTATTTTTTATACCTGAGTTATATCGCAGATTCAATAATTAATACTTTTTACCTTGTTATTTTCCTAGTGGTTGTCCATAGTCCTAGAAGCCGACATAATATCTTGTCCAACTGTATATGCTTCTTTTGATGACTCATATAAAATAAGCTTACAACATATGTTCTGTATTTTATTGTTTTACTTGAGAAAAAGACCAAACTATGGCACAAACCATTTTTTTCTCAGTTGTTCTTTGCGTGGGATGTTTCATGTTATTCCTGAGATTTTGGATTTGAAATCATTGGAGAATTTGTGTGAGCACTGTAGATCTGGTTGTGGTATTCATCCAACATGCAGAAGTCTCTTCAGATTATACTCAATACAATCTTGGGAGACTAACCTTACACACTCAGGGAAGTTATGCAGGAAGATGATCCCTGAGAGCACTGCATGATATGTATGTTTATCACAATATATGTTACCTTGACATGAAGCAAGTTCCAAATAAACAGACTTGTTTTCTTTTCCAGTAGCAATATGTGAGTATGTACTTAGGACCATAAAATTAAACAAAATACATTCTGAAGTACTTTGTCAAGGTTAAAGTGAGTGGTTTTAGAATAACTTAAAAGATTTTAGAAAACTTCAAATATTAAGTGAAAGAAAATATATAACACAATAATCTGATATTATCTAAATATATTATTAATTAAAATGTCAAGTACCTACGTGTACAATTGTTTCATAAAAAATGTTCTTTGATTGTTATGGTTCATGACACATGCTCAGTTTATATTTCTTGAATGAATAATTCCTGTTAAACATCAGCAAATATGGATATTTACCACATGAGAAGGATGTATTTTAATTTGGATGAAAAATCCTGAATGCAAAATAAAACTTGGCAAAAATGGCTGAGTGGAAGAAATTAATTGACACACTAGCTCAAATATGTTATGTGAAATTGGTATGAAGGCAAACAAGAGGAACTTCCAAAATTACATAAAGTTAATGTGTGGGCAGGCACATCTAAGGCAAGAAACTTGGAGTTAAGAAGATGAAAATACTTTGTTGACTATAATTTAAACATTCTAGAGATGAACATATTATTTGAAAAATAGGAAGAGAAAAAGGAAACTGCAAAATTCCACTGCAATGTGAACAAATCTAGAAAACAAAATGAGACAATAAAAAGCAAATCTAATTCTATCTCAGAAATAAGAAATGACCTCACTTTAACCTGTGATCCTTCAAGCTAATGCATATTTATTGATTGATTGATTGATTGATTGATTGATTGATTTGGTACAGAGTCTAAATATGCATCTTGGACTCATAGTGATCTTCTTATCTCAGCCAACCCAGTGTTGGGATTACAGGCATGTGCCACCCCACTGGGTTTCTAAGCTGGGACTAGAACACACAGGTCCTTGAACCTGCACAGCAGGACTTTAGACCACTGAGCTATCTCCCCTGCCCCCAGTGCATCCTTTTTTAATTTTGGTTAATTAAAAAGGTCCTCACATATAATGCTATATTTACAATTAAATTATTTTAACCCTTTAATGCCTACTCCAACTAAGCTCCGCTGTGAATGCTTAAGTATCTACAATGAACCTTACATTTCTGGGTTCACTATTTGCTTCTCTTTTGAGCAAGGTAAACACTTTTTCTTGTTTTACTTCCTTTTCATATTAATTTTATTGAGAAAGATATAGCAATGAGATATTTTTCAAAACAGATTAGTAGGACAGTTACAATAATTAATATACTGCATATTGTTGTCTTTGTAGTATTTACTCATAGTACCAGATGGAGACATGCTATCATATGTAAACACTATTATTTCAAAACTTTCTTCTCATTGAATTAAATATATATATATATATTAAATATATATATATATTAATATATATATATATATCACTGTTTTGTATATGCAGATATATATTTTTCACTACAAAATGGTCCTTCATTTATATCCATCCCCCTTTTTGTTTACTTTTTTCAGAGATGGGCATTTTATTGTCATTCGTATACTGTAGGTACATGAATTCAGCAAAGTAATCCACTGAGCTATCTCTCTGCCCCCCCTTTCAACTTCTTCTTCAACTCATTTGTTGTTTAGAAGCATTTGTTATGAATTACCATTAATAATGAAATTATCATTATTAATATCTAACTCAAACCATAGTGAGCATAAAAAGATATTTGATGTAACTTCAGTGTGTTTAGATTTTTGTCATATTTGGTTTGTGGCCTAACTTTAATGTACCTTAGAAATGCTACCTCTGCTGGGTGTGGTGGCACATGCCCCTAATCTCAGCACTTTGAAGGATGAGATAGGAGGATCATTGTAGGTTTGAAACAAGTCTGGGCTACAAAGTCAGCTCAAGGCCAGCCTGAACTGCATAGTGAAACCATGTCGCAAAAAGAGCAAAAAGAAAAGAAAAGAAATGGTGCACCTCTTCTTCAAATGACTGTGATTATTAGTGTTATTTGATGAAATGTTTTGTATATGTTCATTAGATTTATTGGATCTGAAATACTATTTAAGTCTATTAAGTGAATTACTTAAATACTATTTAATAGTGAATTACTCACATTAATACTTACCAGGTGCAGAGGCTATGTACATCTCTTTTCCTGAATGAGCTCATTTAATCCCCAGAAAGCTATTGTGTCTGTACTTTGCTGAAAGCATTGTGGTGGCTTGAAATGCTCCTTGAATTTCTGTGTAAATGAGGAGCCAGAGAAGAAGTTGTTACAACAGAAATAGAACAAATTGTGAGAAACTACTCGGAACCGTCATACATCAACACTTTGGGCAACTTAGTAGAAAATGAGTAAGTCCTTGGATGAATGCGCCAATACAAATTACTTAAATACTATTTAAGTTTCTCTATTAATTTTATGTGTTGACCTTAAACATTCGTGTCCACTCTGATTATTGTATTGCAATCACTATCTTACTTCATATGCATTAATGTTTACTTTATACATTTAAGTGTTTAACACTTTTGCATCTATATCTATATATTCATAATTTCATGTCAAAATTAATATTACTTGATAAGTAAGGAAGTCATTTTAACATGCTCCTGCAAGAAATTATTATTTACAATATGTCTATAATCTGTATTATGCAGGAGCGCTATATACTCTTGCTTTTTAAAAAAAGTATAAAATGTCTTCTTTTGTCTCTTTTTAGAATTTTAGTACTAGTTTTTTTTGGCCCCCATTGGGTGGAAGCACATTCTTCTCAACTTTTTAATACTCCCTAGAGGACAAAATTGGCTGGAAATTCTCCATTCATTTCTTGTCCCCAGAGTCCTAACAAGTATATTGCTTAGAGATAAAAACATTGAAAACATTTATTTAATAGGAAGCTGTGAGGTTTACTAGTTAGAACTCAATAATTAGCATACCTTCTGATATCATCATGCGTTCATGATTCTAGCAAAAGTAGAAAAATCATTTCTGTTTCACAGGAAATGCTGTCATGAAACATCCCTAACAACATCTGCCTGCTGTTGAGGACCCAACTGCTGCCTGTACCATTAATTTTACTTAAGAAAAACCAGGAGACACGTCTTTCATTTGAGTGAACAAGAAAAACACAGTAAGTTCTTGGCAGTGAAACCAAGGACATAGAAGATTTCCTCTAGAACTATAACCTAACCAAGGAATTAAGGAAAGTTCATGGATTCAAAGAAGAAATCGCATGTAGCTAGCCAAGAAGGAGCCTTAGGTTTTCCTGTAGCCTCTGCTCTTTGATATCTTTCTTGCCCTCTATTTCTCCTGAAATCATTTTCTACATTCTTTCCCTCTCACATGTTTCTATCTCTTTCTTATTTCTCTTCTAGGTGACACTGAATTTTCCTTAACATCATATCTAGTGCCTCAGTCTCCTGTTCACCTACACAAACTTGCTCCTCATTTACACACAAATTCAAGGAGCATTTCAAGCCACCAATGCTTTTAGCAAAGTACAGACACAATAGCTTTCTGGGGATTAAATGAGGTCATTCAGAAAAAGAGACTGACATAGTCTTTGCAGCTGGTAAGTATTAATGTGCACAGTTCACTACTCCCAGCATTACCTGAGCACCTTCAATGATAAAAACTGCTCCCAAGTATGTTACATTTTTGTACTATATTGCATAGGGAAATTTTCATATTATACATATCTTTATTGTCAGAAATAATACACTGCATTTGATTTTAATTATCTAGTCTTATCAAAACGCATTATAATAGCTTTCAAAGTGATACTAGGTTGCAATTTAATTATGTACAATGTGACCAATTTACTTTTGTACAAAATCTGAAGCTGAAACTGCTTTACTTCACTAGTTATACGGGTTTGATTTCAGGACTGTATTGGTTAGTAGCATTAGTTGTGATACCTTTAATATGAATTTCATGGAGATTCCTCAATTTCATGTCATGGTGAATATTACTTAAAGATCAATGAAGCCATTTTATCATATTTATGCAAGATTTTATTGTTTACAATTTTCTCAAAGCTATTTCCATAAAGCAATGTTTTACATCTTATAATATGCTTCTGTTAAATCTAGAATTTCAAAGTATAAAATGGAAATTATTAATGTTAAGCGTTCATCACCTTCTTGGATAGTATGCTGCCCCACCTTTCATTTTGTATGCAGTGTGTATATATGTATTTATAGCTAGGTAGTTTGAAATTTCTTCCACCTGTATGTATTAATGATAACTATAGGAGTTTTCTTAATTCTGCTTCTATTATAACATGCTGTTGTGTTTGGTTAATTAAGGTTAAAATTGATTATGAAAATTAACTAAAAGTTATTTTTATGTGATGCTAAATAAGTTTCATGGATATATATATATATATATATATATATATATATAATATATATATATATGAAATTGTAACATTATTAGGTTAGCATCTTTTTTATGGAAGAAACCACAGTTGCTATATAATCCTTCTACTGATGTTTTATTTATTATATTTTAATTAAAAATTAATCAAGTGAATGAACAACAGTATTTGTTATCATTTACTGTGATGATTTAGATCCAGAACTATTAAGATTTTCATAATAAGGCATTTAAATGTAAATTGCTCACATAATTTAGAAGACTTCTGAGAGGATAAATGCCAGTTGTGAGGATGTCAAGACTGTCGAATAGATTAAGTTTTAGGTGTTACATTAGATTTTGTGTCTAGTTTTCTACCTCTCGCTGCCAACAAAAGGGGCAGATGGTAATGTTTGAAAATCCCAGTATGATCAACAGAAATGGGAAGAACATTAAGCAAATGCAGCATCTCATCAATGTATTATGATTAGGTTGAAAAAGAGTCACATTTATGATAGGCCTTTTGCATGCTCATTTAGCCTTGCTATTTCCTCTCTCTCCTGAAGCTATTTACTGTACATGGAACTGCAAAACTACACAGAGATTCCAGTATTTCTCCTTCTGGGACTGTCTGAGAAGCCTGAGACCCAATCTGTATTGTTTGGGCTGTTTCTGTCTCTGTACCTGGTGACCATCTTTGGGAACCTGCTCATCATCCTCGCCATCCTCACAGACTCTCACCTGCACACACCCATGTACTTCTTCCTTTCCAACTTGTCCTTTTCTGACATTTGCTTCACTTCAACCACTGTCCCAAGGATGTTGCTGAATATCCAGACACAAAACAAAGTCATCACTTATGCAGATTGCATTACCCAAATGTACTTTTTCACAGTTTTTGGACTGTGGGACAACTTACTTTTGACTGTTATGGCCTATGACCGCTTTGTGGCCATTTGTCACCCTTTGCACTATCCTGTCCTAATGAATGGCAGGCTCTGTGCCCAGTTACTACTACTGACATGGCTCCTCAGTGTGCTGGGAGCCCTTCCTGAAAGTCTGACTGCCCTGCGCCTCTCTTTCTGTGCCATCGTGGAAATTCCACACTATTTCTGTGAACTCCCAGAGGTCCTCAAGCTCGCCTGCTCTGATACCTTCATCAACAGTATTGTGTTATACATTGTAACAGGAGTGATGGGATTTTTTCCGCTTGCTGGGATCTTGTTCTCCTATTCTCAAATTGTGACTTCTATTCTGCAAATCTCAACAAAAGGAGGGAAGTATAAAGCATTTTCCACCTGTGGTTCTCACCTCTCAGTTGTCTGCCTGTTCTACGGAACATGCCTGGGGGTCTACTTCAGCTCCACATGGATACATACCACTTGGACAGGAGTATTTGCCTCTGTTTTGTACACTGTGGTCACTCCCATGATGAATCCCTTCATCTACAGTCTGAGAAACAGGGACATGAAGAGGGCCCTGAGAATTCTTTTATGTTGTACTCAAAATGACAGAAAAAACTCACTACAAGCCTGAACAAATGGGATCAAAGGAATACAACAGAGTTCTTAATACTTAGCACCTCAAACTTGCACTTGATTGAACTGAGACATTTTGCTTATTGTGCTTATTTGCAATCTGTACGTGTTGTTTGATGAAGTTTCCTTTAAGTCATTTTCTCACTTTTATATTTTGAGTTTTATTCAGTTTATGAGATGAGTTCTTTGCCATTCATGTGTATCTGTTTGGGTCCATATGCATGCATTTTGCTTTCTAATAAATGGCTTCTTTTTCAGTTTAACTCAAGGCATTGTTTGATGATTAAATACACACTTCTACTCTTTATACACTGAACATACAGACACAAAACAAAGTCATGACCTATGCATGCTATATCAACCAAATGTGTAACACCTAATAATTTTGTCACCCAAATAATTTATAATGTGAATATAAAATACAATAATAAAATCGCATTAGTTAATATTTCCATGCCATTCATTGAATTTTTAAATATTTTGGTCAAGATATAATTGTACATACATACTTACAGGCTACATAATAATAGTTGAATACATGGTTACTATATGTAATGATAAAAACAGAATAACTAACATTTCTATTTCCACAATTCTTTTTTATAAGGATAATTAAGCTTTATTTTGTATTTTTATGTTTAATATTTTACATATCTCATAGAAGACCATATAAATGAAAACTGTTCTTTCTTGCTTGGCTTATTCCATTTATCATAATGTCCTTCAGGACATTCACGTTGACACAAATAGGAGGATATCTTATGTTTTAAGACTGAGTAGTATTCCATCGTGTATGTGTCACTAGAACACTTTGTCCATTCAGCCACTAGAACACTTAAAGTGCTTCCATTTCTTTGCAATTGTGGATCAAGTTTCAATAAACAGGGAAATGCAGGTAAACAATAGAGCACTCTTATTCTTCACATAAATAATGGTAACAATCTATTTTGTTTCTCTGGGAACCATGATAGATAGCATGTTCTCTCTCCAAATCCTCCAGACTTTTTTAGAAACCAGAAATGCATTCTGCAACTTTAAAGAATGTAGTTAAAGGATAAATGGTGACCTGAACTGAGTATTGTATTTTAAGCAAAAATGCTACACATGTTCACCTAGGCAAGAGAAAAAGTAGCAGAAAAGAAAAAATAATAAAAATATATATAGATAAGTATTTTTCACAACTTTTTTATTCTTTTGGTTTGCTGGTTCTGTATCTTTTATGATTAATTCTATTGAGAAACAAATAGTAATGAGATACATTGACAAACAATTAGTGGGAGAGTTTCAATCATTGATGCATATGGTTGTCCTCATAGTGGTTATTCATTGTACAACATGCAGAAATGATATACTGTCCAAACAATACTAGTAAAAATCTTTCCTCTCATTGAATTAAGAGAAAGTAGCTGTATATCTATCTTAACTATTTTGTAGATACAGATACAAAATGGGCCTTCATTTGTATCCCCTTTTGTTTTGTTTTGTCAGAGATGGGTATTCCATTGCCATTTAAATATTGTAGGTGAGTGAATTCAGCAAAATAATCCAGTATGGTCCAGTAGTCCATAATAGTAGAGGGTTATGCATAGGACTGGCAATGTCAGAAGTTGTTGACTTGAGCCTTTTACACCTAAGCATATTAATATACTTTACTTTTTAAACCTCATTGTTACCAAAGTAGCCATATGTATTACACAATAAAATGGTCCTTTATTTATATCACCCCCCTTTTTTTGGTCAAGGATCGGTGTTCCATTACAGCTAGAGAAGTTGTATTTGAAGGAGTCTTAGAGGACCTCTTCAGAATTGATACCAGTCCAAAGACTGTAGGTACTTGAATTCAGGAACATAACCCAATATAGTCCAATAGTTCATAATAGTAGTGAGATATCAACACAGCTGGCAATTGTCAGAAGTTGTTGACTAGAGCCCTTCACAATTCAGCATATTAATAAAGCTTTACTTTTTATATCTCATGGTTATACATTTCTGCTAGATGGTTAAGAGCAAGTTAAATAGTGTCCCTAAGGAGGGTCATGTGGAGAGAAAAGAATTTCAGGATTTGACAGAGAGGAAATCGGTCAGTCAATAGCCGTGACTCATCCAGATGCCTGACAACAGATCTACAAGCTGCTATACATGGTTTCAGGATAAATCTGAAGGAATTTGGCTGGCATAATCACATGCAAAGTTACATTTTTAATTATGTAGCTGTTGCTTTAATTTTGTCTTAAGCAGCAGAAAAGTTTAACCACAAAAAATAAAAAGTAATGCCACATTAATATGCTGAGCTGTAAAAAGCTCAGGTCAACAACTTCTGACAATAGCCAGTTAGGCCAAGTTGTTTTTTTTTTCACATTCTATAGGGATTTAAAGTTTAGAAGATCCGTGGTTGTTGGAAAATACCAGCTCCATGTTGTATCTAAGGTGTTTGAAATTCTGACAGTGAAGTTAAGGTCAACTGCCTCTGTTACAGAGTAATAATATCACTAAGATTCTCTTTTGGATGGTTAACAATTAAAGTTTACTGACCAAGAATTAGAGAAAAGCATGGGCTACAAGGATAGCCAGTATTTGGCCACAGCCCTAGGAGATCAGTGAGGACTCAAGACATAAGAAAACTTGTGCTGTGACATCCTATAACTCACTTGTCTCCCTAATTTTCTGTTCAAGGAGATTATGGAGCCTCAGAGGAAAGTGAGAGATGATGTACAGTGTGCATGAGGAGTGTCACCTGGAAGGAATAAAAATCAGGCTTTCACAGCGGAAAAATTGGTTAAGTAATGCTTGTGATACATCCAGATGCCTGACACTGACAAAAGATCTACAAGTTGCTATACACAGTTCAGTGAAATCCTGAAGGGATTTGATTGAATTTCTCAGATTCAAAAGTTACATTTTCAGTTACATAGGTCTTCCTTTAATTTGATCATAAACCATCCAGCAGAAAAATATAACCACGAGGTATAAAAAGTGAAGCCATATTAATATGCTGAGCTGTAAAGGGTCCAAGTCAATAACTTCTGACAATTGCCAATTCTGCTGACAACCTACAACTATTATGGATTACTGGACCATATTGAGATATTGTGCTGAATTCAAGTACCTACAATATTTCAACTGGCATCAACTATGAAAAGGTCCTTTAAACTTCTCCAAATACAACTTCTGTAACACCAATGGAACACCCACCTCTGACAAAACAAAACAAAAAATGGTGATATAAATGAAAGACCAAGTTTACTAAAATAGACTGCAAACTAGTCCATGGGGCACTTTGAAGTATATGCAAGAAAACAGAAGTTATCCGGTGCATATTATCTAACCACAGCACAATGCGACTGGAAATAAACGACAAAGGAAACCAGAAAAACCTGCTAAACACTTGAAAATTAAACAACACCCTACTCAGCAATCAGTGGTCACAGATGAGATTAAACAAGAAATTCAACAATATCTACAATTCAATGAAAATTCAACCACAATTTATCAGAATTGGTGGGATGCAATGAAGGCAGTTCTCAGATGGAAAATCATAGCTATGAACTCACACAACAGGAAAATAGAACAGGAACAGATAAGCACTCTAATATTGCACCTCCATCATCTAGGAAAAGAACAGCAAACCAATCCCAGAACCCAAAGAGGGCAAAAAATTATAAAGATTAGAGCAGAAATTAATTCAATTGAGATGAAGAAAACAGTTCAAATAATCAATGAATCGAAATGCTGGTTTTTTGAAAGACTAAACATAATCGATAAACCTGTAGCTCACCTCATCAAGAAGAGGAAAGAAAAAATTCAAATACAAGCAATAAGGAATAAAAAAGGTAAAAACGCCACAGACCCAGTAGAAATTCAGAAGATTATCAATAGCTACTTCCTGAATCTTTATACTCAAAGAATAGAAGACACAAAACAAATAGATAGATTCCTCAAAAGGTACAAATTATCAAAACTGAATCAGAAAGATATAACAACTCTCAATAACCCAATAACAGCCAAAGAGATAGGAAACTTTTCTTTGTTCTTGCAGACAAAGAAAAGTCCAGGTCCTGATGGATTCACAGGTAAATTCTACACGAAATTTATAGAAGACATAATCCCTACACTCCCCAAACTATTCAATGAAATTGAAAAGTAAGCAGTCCTCCAAAAATCATTTCTGGAGGCAAGTATCATACTGATTCCCAAACCAGGGAAAGACACAACCAAAAAAGAGAATGAGAGCCCAAACTCCCTCATGAACATTGATGCAAAAATGCTCAATAAAATCCGAGCAAATAGAATACAGTAAATCATCAAGGAGATCATACACTATGACCAGGTAGGATTCATCCCAGGGATGCAAGGATAGTTCAATATTTGAAAATCTATAAATGTAATACACTATATTAAAAGACTGAAATCTAAAAACCACATGATCATCTCAATTGATGCACAAAAACCTTTTGACAGAGTGCAAAACGCTTTCATGTTAAAAGTCCTAAAGAAAATTGGAATAGACGGCCTCTTCCTAAATTTGATAAAATCCATCTATGACAACCCAAAGGTTAATATAATTCTAAATGGGGAAAAACTGAAATCTTTCACTCTTAAATCTGGTACAAGACAAGGATGTCCTCGATCACCCCTCCAATTTAATATGCTTTTGGAATCATTACCTACAGCCATTAGAAAAGAGGGAGAAATAAAAGGAATAAAAATAGGTAAAGAAGAAGTTAAATTATCACTATTTGCAGATGACATGATACTTTACTTTGAAAACCCAAACAACTCCACCAAGAAGCAACTAGAATCAATACACAAATTCAGTAGAACAGCAGGATACAAAGTCAATACTCAAAAGTCAATAGCATTTCTCTACACAGATAACAAACACACTGAAAGGGAAACTATAGAAACAATACCTGTGACAATAGCACCACAGAAAAAGAAATAGCTTGGAATTCACGTAAACAAGGAACTCAAAGATCTGTTCACAGAAAATTGCAGTATCCTAAGAAAAGATATTGTAGAGGATTTCAGAAAATGGAAAGATATTCCATGCTCCTGCATAGGAAGAACCAACATCGTATCATGTATGCACCTTGTACAACAAAAACGACTACAAAAACATTATGCAATGTATTAATTATTGAATCTGCTCTGCTAATTTGATTTGAAACTCTCTCGTTGCTATTTGTTCTTCAATAAAATTATGGAAAATAAATTTTAAAAAAGAACCAATATCATGAAGTTGACCATATTCCCAAAATTGTTGCACATATTTAACACAATCCTATCAAACTGCTACCAACATACCTCCCAGACCTAGAGAAATCATTCCTAAAATTTATTTGGGACCAGAAAAAACCTAGAATAGCAAAGACAATCCTGGACAACAAAAACAAGGCAGGAGGCATCACAATTCTTGACTTGAAATTATACTACAAAGCCACTGCGATAAAATCCACATGGTGTTGGCAACGAAATAGACCTGAGGATGAATGAAATAGATTACAAGATGGAGAGGCCTCTGTAAAAACACTCAGCCACCTGATGTTCAACGAAGAGGCCAAACATGCTTACTGGAGGAAAGATAGCCTCTTTTTAACAAATGGTGAAGGAAACACTGGCTTTCTGTATGCCAAAAAGTAAAAATTGACCCAGGTCTATCACCATGCACTAAGTTAAAGTCAAAATAAATTAAAGATCTAAACTTTAAAACAGAAACACTCAATTTTTTGGAAGAGAAAGTAGGAGGAACTCTTGAAGACATAGGGGTTGGCAAAGACTTCATGAATAAAAAACATCTATTCTCATGGGAAACACTTCAAAGAATTAACAACTGGAATCAACACATATTGAAAAGTTTCCTCACGTCAAAAGAAATTGTCAACAAAGTGAAAAGACAACCCACCAATTTTGAAAAAAATCTTAACTAATAAGCACTCAGGCAAAGGTCTGCTTTCTACAATTTATAAATAACTAAGATACATTAGGGCCCTCAAATTTAAAGACCCAATCCAGAAATTGGCATCTGAGATGAATACATACTTCTCAGAGGACAAAATTAAAGAAGCGAATAAATATATGAAAAAATGCTCCACATGGCTAGCCATTCATGAAATGCAAATAAAAACAACACTGAGATGCCATCCCACTCCAGAAAGAATGGCTATCATAAGGAAATCAACCAACAACAAATGTTGGAGAGGTTGTGGGGGAAAGGGAACACTTCTCCACTGCTGGTGGGAATGTAGACTGGTACAACCATTGTGGAGGTCAGTGTGGAGACTCCTCCAAAGAGTAGGACTAGAAATCCCACTCAAGCCAGCTATCCTCCTTCTTGGAATTTTCCCACAGGAACTAAAAATATTATATCATAGTGATATATGTGTATCTATGTTTCTAGCAGCACAATTTGTGATAGCAAAATCTTGGAAACAACCAAGATGTCCATCACATGAGGAATGGTTGAAAAAGATAAAGAATGATAAACTTGAAGCATTTATATTAAATGTGATGTCTCTTGAACACATACTGATAAGTAAAACAAACCAGTCACAAATGTGCAAATATTATATAGGAATCAAAAGAAGAAATAAAAGTAAAAAGATACAACAACTACTAAAAAGAATTTCATCAGATAGGGTAAACTGAACTGCATATGTAGCAGAGTAATAATCAGCTTCTCTTCTGGATGGTTAAAAACCTAAGTTTGCAGATCAAAAATTGTAGAAATGGAAGGGCTTCAAGGTCAGCCAACATTTTGGTCCTAGCCTCTCAAGTTCAGTGAAAACTCAGTACATAGGAAAACCTGTACTATAACATCATGGAACTCAGTTGTGCCCCAAATTTTCTGATCAAGGAGATTATGGAGCCACAGAAGAAGGTGATCAATGATCTATTGTATGTCTAAGGAGAGAAACATGGACAGAAAGCTTTCTCATGCTTTCACAGAGAAAAACTGGTCAAGCAATGGCCATGACTCATCCACATGGCTGACACTAACAAATCATCTACTGAGTGAGGTACGGGGTTACAGGATAAACCATGAGGGGACTTGACTGACCTCATCAGATACAAAAGTTACATTTTTTGTTATGTAGGTCTTGCTTTATCTGTCTTAACTATCCAGCAAAAAAGCTTACAAACAAGGTATATAAAATAAATCCACAATAATAAGGTGAGCTGTAAATGACTCTAGTCAACAACTTCTTCAGATAACTCACTATTATTGTGGACTACTGGACTGTGTTGAGTTGTTTCACTGAATTCAAGTACCTATAATAATTGAATGAAAATAAAATACCCATCTTTGACAGGACTAAACAAAAATGGGAGGATACAAAGGAAGAACCATTCTGTGTTTCTATAAACAGTACAGTAAGAATAAATATGCAGTACTTTGGTGTAATCCTCTGAGAAGTAAGATTTGCACTAATAATGTTTGGACAGGATATCCTGTCTGCTCCTTGTACTATGTATAACCACTAGAACGATAACACTGTAAAAAGTATTATTTATTGAAACTACTGTAATTCAGCTTTTAAAAAAGATAGGTATACAGCTACATTCTCTTAATTCATTCAATAGAGGCATCTGCTCTAATAGTGTTTGTAGATAGAGTATCATGTATACACCTGTACAACAAAAAGCCACTACAAAAACAATGTGCAATGTATTAATTGTTGAATCTGTCCTACTAATTTGATTTGAAACTGTCTCATTGCTATTTGTTCTTCAATAAAATAAAATAAATGTAAAAAAATATTCTCCTAAAAATAAACTCTTTAAAGAAAAAAACAAAAAATAAGTAAATAAATGAAAGACCATTTTGTAGTGTAAAAATATATATCTACATAAAAAGTAGATAGGGTAGACATCAAGCTACTTTCTCTTAGTTCAATGAGAAGAAGGATTTGTACAAATATTGTTTAGACAACACATTATGTCTACATCTTGTACTACAAATATCTGCTATGAAGACAATATGTATTGTATTATAGTAACTTCCCTCCTAACCTGTTTTGAAACTGTCTCATTGCTGTTTATTTCTCATTAAACCTAATTAAAAATTAAAAATAATAAAAAAGTTTTGTGCCATTTGTCTTGACTTCTGCTGATTTTTTATACCTGTCAATCTGAAGTTGTTTTTTCTTGTACAGCTTTTGCATTGCTATTTCCTGGTTCCTTGTTAGGTTTAAGAGATCTTTCCTTTTGTGTTCACAGACTGCAGTGTTATCTCTAAGTTCCGAAATTTCATCTTTATTTTCCTTTAGGCTTATCTTCCAACTTTCAATGAAATCGTTAACCTCTTTGATATCTGTTTCGTGAATTATAGCTTTTCCTATATTGCTCATTCAGTGTTTGTATCATTTTACTATTCCCCTCTGTTTTTATCTATGTCTCTTTGGATTTGAGCAATTCTTTCACGATAGTTGTCCTTTTTTAACCTGGGAGATTATTTCTGATCTGATTTCTTCTGTAGCCTCATGGATTTGTTTGTTTACTTCAGTTGCTACAACTTCAGAAGTGTCAGGTGTATGACATCCAAGTTCTTCCATGAATTTTTATCCTGGACTTGTTTTAGGTGGGCTGGATTTCACTGATTGTCTTTTGCGCCTTTCTTTTGACATTTCTGAAACTCTCAATGTTCACCTGGAATCAGCAGCAAATAGTACAGGAGGCAGCGTATGAGCGAGCAAGGTTACCATGTTTCTTAGTTACACTTCTCTTATTCCTGGGACAAATACCTGACACTCAAAATTAGGGAAAGAAAAGTTTATTTAGCTCACAGTTACTGGAGGTTTCATAGTTTAAAACTACCTGAACTACCTAGCAAGACCTCCAAGCCTTATTTGCTCAGGGAAACGGGTCAGTGCCACCGTCTTCCCCAAACATCTCTCTGCCCAAGGCAACCTCAATAACAGACACTGATGCCCCACACTAGAGGGACTGGAGGAGAGGCTTTGGCACCACCACTTCTAGGATGACTGGCTCCATATCTCCCAGAGAGAACACAGGCCAGGGGGTTGGCATATTTCCAGTTTAATCATTAGCACCCCTGTAGACCCGCCCCTGCAGCCCCACCATAGTCCTCTGGCTGCACACATAGAGCCTCGACCCTCACACAGCTCCTCAAGCAGCATCCAGCCAATGACTTATATGAGGTTTTGGAGGGACAACTACAAACAAAACATAACACCATGACAGTGTGAGCACAGTGTAGGCTCACCAAAGCTCATGCTGATTGGGTTTAAGCATTGGAATGGTGGACTAGGCTCATCAAATCTTCTGCTTATTGGTTTTAGAGTGGCTTCTGCCTCAGTAAGGAGGGCAGCAAGACACAGTCTCAGAAGGCTCCAATAGTGATGGGGCAAGCCTTGCAAGGCTCTTTTAATGGTGGTGCGGTGATGGGTAGGGTTCAGCAAGCCTTCCACAATTGGTTGAAGAAGCAGTCACAGCTCATCAGAGCTCCATGATGGTCATGGGTGCAGGACAGTCCTCATCAGTCCCTGTAGCTGTTTTAAGACAACCTGTCTTCTTTGATGGTGAGGGAGGCAATTGTGGCTCAGCTGTGCTGGTGGAGGGTAGTGCTCATGAGATGCCTATAACTATCCTGGGTCTTTCTGCCTCTTCTGATAGTGGAAGAGGCAGTTGCATCTCATCTGAGCTCTAGTGATATTGGAGAGTGGGTAGGGTAGAGCTCCCCAAATCTGTCACTGTCCTCGAACCACCCACCTTCTACAACTATATGTGAAGAAAATGCAGTTCAACCAAGCTCCAGAAATGGTCAAGAAACATATTTTATAAGTTTATTTTGATTCAAACCACTCAAAAACTCATATACAATGTGTTCAGGAAATCTGTCCACACACTAAAAACCAAATAGTACAGCTAAGGGCCAGAATCACATGATAATGCCCTATGTGAGTACAGCCAAAGACCTAGAGCTCATATCATTATCTCATGTAGGTATGGATTTACACTGAACTAAATTTCAGTGGCGGAAACTAGAAATCCCATGCCAACAGGCTGAGGGGTCTGAACTGGAGCCAAGGAAAAAAGTCCAAGATAAGAACCATAGTTTCCCTGAAAATCACCACAGCCATTCTCTGCAACAGTGTTATTCTGAGGGGCTAGGGAGATGGCTCAGTGAAATAAGCACTTCCCTGGCAAACGCAAGGGCCTGAGTTCAATCCCCAGTTCTGCAAAAAAAATAAATAAATAAAAAAGTACAATTCTGCTAACAGTGTTATTCTGAGCTCCGCTGAGGATACCAGCTGAAGTTCTAATAGGAAATCCAATGCAATGAACATCTCTGTGAGATTGAGCATTGCACCATCTGCCCCTTCAGAGCCAGAAAGTGATACTCAAGGTGAAGATCCAACATCCCCCAAAGTTAACTGTAGCCATTCTCAGTAACACAGATCCTGATCTCTTCCTCTGATGGAACAGCAAGTTTATCAGGAAATACAGAATGATAAGGACCTCCGGTAGAATGGCCCAAGAGAACCAACAGCTCCCTAAAACTTCTCAACATCTTCCACCAGCTCACAGCACCCTACCCACTTCTTCTCCAGTTCTACCTCTTATGCTGCTGTTAGCAGTCCTTTGTGGAGCCTCCCACATTCAGCAACACACTGGCTGAGTTCAGCTGTGTGTAACAAGTTGACCACGATATGGCAATCCACCACAATAACCCTTAGTAATAACCACAACACTGAAAACATTCCAACCAGGATTCTGGAATCTGGAAGATGACTGAGTCCATATTCAACTTACTGCACAAAATTTTTACCTGATATTAGAAATATTTCTTATTAGGATAAAAATGATGCCACATACCTGACTTGTAGGCCAATAAAAACATGACTAGTGGGCTGGGGAGATGGCACAGTAGAATAAGCACTTCCCTGGCAAGTGCAAGGGTCTGAGTTCAACCCCTGGTTCTGCCAAAAATAAAAGAAAAGAAAAGAAACATGATAAGCATTATCAAAGGTCTGCCTTACTTTCTCATCACTGGGACAGAATATCTGACATCCAAAAACCTACATAGGAAATTTTTACTTTATCTCACAGTTTGTGGTGATTTTAGCCCATAGTCAACTGGCTCCAAGACAAGGCAGCATGGCAGATGAGAAACACTTTATGGGATGGCAGACAAACAATTAGTAACTTTTTTTCTTTGCTTCTTATTCCATTACATCTCGAAGCCCATTGGTGCCTCTCATGCAGGATGTTTCTACACTCTTCGGTAAAATCATCACCCACACCCACAATGAAATCTGTGTACTAGACCCACAATGAAATCTGTGTACTAGACCCACAATGAAATCTGTGTACTAGACCCACAATGAAATCTGTGTACTAGACTCATGATTCAGTATCACACACCCATGATTGAGTCACCTCCCAAAAAGCCTCACCTATTAATCCAGCTGTAAGTGGTAAGTGTTATTTTCAATGGATCATTTCTAAAAATTTTTAAGATAAAGCTACCATCATAGTCCAAATACTTACACTTAATTTGCTTTACACAGACAGTACTTAGATGAAATAAATTATACAAAGAAATCAAAGCCCTATGCATTAGCATGTGCAACATTCTAACAGAATGCATACAGAAATATCACATATCAATTGTTTATCAAAATAGAATGCAAGGATTTTAGGAAAATTGTCAGACTGATAAGCAACAAGAAAGGCTTTCCTAGATTTGAAGTCTAGCAAAATAACAAACTTGAAAAGAAAACAAATGAATGATTGGATGAAACCCAGTAATGATTTGGTAGGAAAGCTGGAGTGAGCAGAAAATTTGAAGATACAACGTGACACAGAAAATGGATAAGGCCATCAGCACATTATCTCCAACATCTGGCTTCTAATCTCTGACAAAAAAGAAAATCAAATCTGCACACAGTGAAAGTGACGGAACACAGAGGCCTTCAGAGAAAATTATAGCAGTTGAGTGAAGCAGCTGATTCTGTCTACTGCAACAGATGACGGATGACTCCAGTCCATAAGCCTGGCATATCCCTAGAGAATGTGGTCAGTTGTCATTCCAGGGAGGGACTGGCTAAGCCCAGGACTCAGCAGCCATGGGTTAGCTTCATTTCAGGGCTCCCTATGCTGTACTATACTGGGTGAGGAATAGTGGGGGGTATATCTGCTCAGGAAGGTATCATCAGGCTGACAAGAAGCCCCCAAAGGGATTTAAAAGATCTGGGCCCCACCACCATGCCAGGTGGCCAGGATCAGCCTGAATTTCTGTCTATTTCAAAGTTACAGAACTGGCACCCTTACCCTAAACCTAGTGACTGTTTGCTTGTGACAGCATCTACGGATCTCTGGTGACATTGCCTTTATCCAGCAGCATGAGCAGGAGCACATATTAATTTGCTCATTCCCACATGTTTGTAGACCCCAGAAGAAAACGACACACTCAAAATCACAGAGAAATATCTTTACATTTTTGTTTCTCTGTTTTTTTTTCTGGGCTTTTTGTTTGTTTGTTTTGGTGTGTGTGTGTGTGTGTGTGTGTGTGTGTGTGTGTGTGTGTGTGTGTGTGCTTGGACATTTTTGTTTTTGGTTTCTTCCCTCCATTATTACATTATTGTTTACTGGTTGTCTGAGGCTTGGTAAAACTTTCTTTGGCCTTCTGCTTTGCTTCTTATACATTCCTTAGATTTTCCTCTTCTCTTAAATTTCCCTTTTATTTCTCTCTACTTTGTCTTATCTATATACAATTTTACTTCAGTTCATTAATTTGATTTTGGAAAGATGACCATGTTTGTATTTGTGTAGGTAACAGCTATGAATGCGTTCATCACTAAATGAATAATTTTCAAACAAAAGAAAATTTTACCAGATACTTCTCTTTATGAACCAAATTGTTTGTAAATTAAATTGTTCAGGAACTGAGGTACCAGTGTAGATTATTTCTTCCTTTGTAATTTTATTGGCACAGTTCACATATACACATTCATCAAAGAGAATTTATACCTGAAATAAATACTTCTTGTTGTTGGGAAATAATCACCCACAAACTCAGGAAAGAGACAGAGACATGAATGCATACATACATACAAACATACATCATACATACATACATGCATAGAAGGTCAAAGAGAGACAGATAGTGATAGAGAGAGAGAAAGAGATAGAGAGAGTGAACCATTGATTCATTTGTGTAATATACATTATGTGATATTCAGCATAATATACTAGTCCTATTTCAAGACATTGCTCACTTATCAAGTTACAATTTATTACAAATGTTTGCTTGTCATAGGAAATTCTTGCAGAACAGGTTACTTGCAAAATAAGGTTTTACAGGAAATAAAAAGGAATAAAAACTAATAACAAATGAAATAAGTAAAACACATGAATAAGAATTAACAACAACAATAAAAGCAAAACAAAGCAAAAAGACCCTCAACCATGAGCCATAGCACAAAGTATTTCCTCCCTTTCCATGTTGCAGTGGCAGTCATGTTTCAGGTCTCTAAACTGGTTTTCTCTATGCTGTTTCAGTTTGCTTAATCACCTTCTAGATGTGGGGAAGCCTACTAATGCAGGTGGTCCTGGGCCTACCTCCTGGTTATAAGTCATACTTTGGGCATAGGTAACTGCAGACCTCACTGTTTCTAGAAGTCTGACCACCTCGTAAGAATGGGAAGACAAAAATGTGTATTTTCCACAATACTTGTTCTCCATCAATTTCCACCTGAAGTCTCATAGCCTCTGTGCCTTGACTAAGGGACAAATTGTCTTGTCATCACTTGGTTTCCTTCTGCAGACATTTTGCCATTGGAAACTCTCTGATCTAGGCATTCACTTTTCCTTTCTATTTGTAGTCCTTTTTCATTCACTGTCTTTGTTTTTTGGAACCGGGGATTGAACTCAGGCCCTTGTGCTTGCCAGGCAAGCGCTTATTCTACTGAGCTATCTCCCCAGCCCCTTCATTCATTGTCTTAAAGGCTTAGATCTAACTCATAAAATGTGACACTATGCAAGGGCTAGGCACAGGGATATTTTCCACAGCACACAACTATGGGCAGGGGACAAGGTATTACAGGCTGTCAAATATTCTTGATTTGGGGGAGAACAATACGTGAGTGTCTGTTGTGGTATCACTCTGCAATATCTCGCTTCCACACAAGGGCCTCCTAAGATGTATTTTTCAGCTCTCCACCAATGAATTCTATGTTACCTGTGGATCACACTGTTCATCTACTCTCTGGTTAGGCTGGAGGCTTCTCCTACAGACATTTAATTGTCTGTGAGGAACACAATAACACAAGGATGCTCTTCTCTGTTGGTAGAGTAATGATGGTGGAATTGTTTGTTTTAGGACTGCTGAATCTCACTATCCTGTGTTTCACCGTTTGCAGTATACAGCTCTCTGAAAACAAAACTGCATTTGTATTCTATTCTGGTTTGCTTCTTCCATAGGCAAAGAAGAATATACAGAGAGCTTTTACCAGGGGTTTGACCTCTATAGCACTGTCTCCTTCCCTCAGTATAGTGGAATATACTCCTCATGTGCTGTGTTCAATGAGTAAAGGTTGTTTGGTGCTGTCAAGCAGTGGAAGCTCCAGGTTTGTTTTTCAGCTACCATGGTATTTAATTTGATCTAGTATATTTCTACTGCAGGTTCATTCTCTATAATGGGGTTTGCTTGCCTCCCCTGTTACAGAATATCTGCAAGGCCTAGTATCTCTCTACTGAGCTTCTCTCCTGGGCTTATTTTTCTAGTCTGCCATAAGGTATATGACCCAGGCAGTAATCTGAATCAATAATTGATTTCCTTCCAAAAGAGAAGTATAAGACCTGTCTGAATTCACCGCTAAGTTCTACAAAACTATTAGGAGAAAAATATAATTTTTGACCTTTTACAAAGATAGAATCAAATATATTACTTTCTAATTCATTTATTCTAATTCCAAAACCAGAAAAAAATCATGTTCAACAAATCAAACATACATATCTTTATCACTGATAAAAACAAACGCAAGATTCCTAACACTATATTAAGCAATGAATTATATGTCAAACTATATATCAAGATAATTATATACTGCAAACCAATGGGATTTATTGCAAGGTTGAAAGTCTGCTTCACTACTGAAAAATCATATAATTCCATCCATCACATCAATAGGCAAAAGAAGAAAATTTACTATTCAATTGATAAATTCAGAAAAACTATAAAATTTGAACACTGCTTCATGACAAAGAAAAAGTCTTAGTAAATCTGGAAGAAGATGAAATCTTCAATTTGATAAACATTTAAAACACAGCTTGTCATATTATCATAATAAAATAGGTATTTCCTCACTCATGTAAAGGAAAAGCAACAATCCTCTATCTGATGATTCCAACACAGGAACAGAAGTTCTTCCTCAAGCAATAATATGAAAAAACGAAGTGAAAAAAGACATAAGGATAAAAGGAAAAGAAATAACTTTTTTTTCGGAAAGGGCATGACTGCTTATGTAAGAAGTCTTTGGAATCAATAAAATAGCCAAAGCTCAAACAGAATAAACAGTCAAAAGGATAATGTATGAAAGTATGTGCAAAAATAAATATTAATTTAACATAAACACACATATATGACAATCATTTTAAGTGTTTATAATATGCAAAAATAGATATAACATGACATGGACAAGATATAAATCAAATTATAAATATGTGAGTAATGAGATTAAAGCAGTATAAATCAATAGACACATTCTATGTTTTTGAATAAAACAGCTCAATATTGACAAATCATCAGTTCTCAACTTATATATAAGTTTATTCTAAATCTAATACACATCCCATGAAACTTTCCATCCAATCTTGAAATATTTGTTAAGTAAACTGTATCAGATTTGGGGCATTTCACACTTCTAGAAAATTTACATATATAAAATATAATATAATATCCTGGCACAGTCTAAACACAAAATTAATTTAACTTTCTTATCTCACTCTATTTCTTTCTCTCTCCTTTCTCTGTCTCTCTTCCTTCTTCCCTCCCTCCCTTGCTTTCTCTCTCTTTTAGATAGGATCATGCTACATAATTCAGATTGCTCTTGATTTCATTATGTGGTACAAGAAGGTTTCAAACATACATCAATCCTCCTGGATCAAACTACTGTTGGGGTTACACATATGTTCCACATGATGATAATTTTATTTTTTTTTGGCAGAACAGGGGATTGAACTCAGGCCCTTGCGCTTGCCAGGGAAGCATTTATTCCACTGAGCCATCTCCCTGGCCCATGATGATATTTTAACATGTATTATATAAATGGCCTGGAGGCAAATTTATACAAAAATTCTGTAAGTTTCTGAAGGAAGTAGTTTCATTCTGTGGACTTTTCTACCTAATGTACTATTAAACACTTAGACACTTTGAGATTTTTGAGTACTTGGGATTTTCAGACTAGTGATGCTCAACAGGGATTATAAGAAAACTGGTTCTACAGTTATGTACAAAGGCAGAAGCTTGCTACAATGTGAAGCTAACGGGAATTTCCAGAGTTCAAGGTTAGTCCAAGGTTGGTAAAATTAATGAGAAATTTGAAAATGAGAAATGGAAACAACATTAGATATCAGAGTGAAAAGCATAAATATGAGGTTGCTGAGTTCTTTCAGTCAACCAACTTATATAAACTGAGACTCCAGAACATAAAAGAGAAAAACAATTATACTTCATGATCCAATGAGAGAATCATAGTGAATGGAGCTGATACTTAGAGTACTGAGACCACAGGAATTTTTTGTTTGTTTTTTGCTTTTTGAGGTACCAGGGATTGAACTCAGGACCCTGTGTTTGCCAGGCAAGAGTTTATTCTACTTAGCTATCTCCTCAGGACTAGGAAATTCTTGAAAAGACTCTTTTATGACTTCTTTTTAAGAGTTTTTCTAGAGCCCCCTTTAGGTCCTTATTCCTCAGACTATAGATGAAGGGGTTCAGCATTGGTGTGACTACACTGTACATCACCGAGGCTGTTGCACTGGAATGTGAGTTGTGTATAGCAGATGAACTGAAGTACACCCCTAGGCATGTACAATAAAATAAGCAGACAACAGACAAGTGAGATACACAGGTGGAAAATGATTTGTACTTCCCCTGAACTGATGAGATTGCACGTATGCAGGAAACTATCTTGTAGTAAGAATAAAGGATACCAGCAAGAGGTGCACAGAAAAGCAGGCCTGCTGCAAAATACATTACCATATCATTAGAAAAAGTGTCAGAACAGGCAAGTAGGACGACCTGATTAATTTCACAGAAAAAATGTGGGATTTTCTGTTCTGTGCAGAAGGCCAGCCGTAGTACCATTAAGCTTTGTAACAAGGAGTTCAGGGCACTTGTGAGCCAGGACACCAAAACTAGAAATGCGCAGAGCTTGTGATTCATGATGACTGTATAATTCAATGGGTGACATATCGCCACGAAGCGGTCATAGGCCATAGCAGTTAGGAGAAAATTGTCCAAAACTCCAAAGAGTATGAAAAAGTATATCTGAATGATGCAGCCCCTATAGGTTATGATCTTGTTGTGTGTATGAATATTCACCAACATCTTTGGGATTGTAGTAGAGATGAAACAGATGTCAACAAAAGACAAGTTGGAGAGAAAGAAATACATGGGTGTGTACAGATGGGAATCTAAGATTGTGGTCAGAATGATAAGTAGGTTCCCAAACACAGTGACCAGATAAAGAAACAGGAAGATTCCAAAAAGGAAGGTTTGCAAGCTAGGGACCTCTGAAATTCCCAAAAGGAGAAATTCTGAAATTTTTGTCTGATTTTCTCGTTCCATTTGACTAAAAAAGAAAACAATAACACGGTAAATTAGGCAATACTAACATTAAAGAAATGGTACCATTTATGTTCTATGTTCAACTTCCTGGCTTCTGTTTTGTATATGAATCTGTTTCCCTTTAGTGGATAACCCTTGTCAGTGATTTTTTTTAAATTTTGATTAATTTTAATGAGAAAGAAATAGCAAGGAAACAGTTTCAAAACAGGTTAGTAAGACAGTTACAATAATTAACACATTGCATATTGTTGTCTTTGTAGTAGTTATTCTGAGTACCAATTTTGAATACCTGTTCTACTTTAAGCAATTCTCCAAGAGGAATCATATCCAATAATTGGAATCTTTTTCATGCAACTGAGGAACATAATGTAATGATCATGTTCTAGACACTGTCTAGGCAATGATTGATCAGTGCTAAACCAAAACTGAACAACCTAAATGTTTCTAAGTTCCACTGAGCAAATGACAATGCAAACAAATGAGAGCAAGTTGAAGGTAAAGAAATAATCGTATAATCTACCAGATAATAAATTATTGTGAAAGAAAACAAAGTTGGAGAAGAAAGTGGAGTGGAGGTGTTACTTTAGTGCTTATTTAGGCAAGACCAGCAGGAGGTCACACTTGAAAAAAAGACATTGAGGAGGGCAGGGAGAAAAATCACAAATTTTTCTGAAGAAGTGCATTTCCCACCAAAGACACAGCCAGTGTTAAGTGCCTTAAGAGGATGGTCTTTTTAGATGTTTGAGTTAAAGAAAGGGTCAGTGTGACAGGGAAAATCTGTGAGAGGGAGAGCAATGAAAGATAATGTTAGAGGATAATGAAGGACAAAATGCCATCATTGTCACTAAAGTTTCAAGGCACAGGATCTCTTTGACCAGATGTTATTACACTTGCCCTTATTAAGTTGGCTGCAAAGCATTATGTGAATTGAAATGTTTATATCTATATGTTTCTATATGGTTTGGATTATGCATTATGATTTACATTTTGGAACATGTTGAGTCAGGTCCACTTTCTGTAAAACTTCCTCTATCCCAAAGGCAAGTGTGTTCACATGTGCACACAGGCAAGTGCACACTGCTTTAAAACGTGTTTCATGTCATGGTAGTTCAGAAGCTATGTTAAAATCATATTTTTCCTCATTCCTGATTTACAACTTGAAATGAATAGTTACAAGCTGTCTAACAAATTATTTTTATTTAAAAAATGTGATCAACACCCAGAAATCCCAGTTTGCAACTCTCCTATACACATAGAACTTTGAGGTTTCATTTTGGCATGGGCATTTTTATGTTACCATGTATTTTCAAAAGCACTTACAAACGTAACCAATAAACAAAGCAAGATGCTAAATGGTCTCATAGGAGAACGTTGTCTAATGCATTCCTCTGGCTCCTGAGAGATTGAAAGAAGAAAAAAAAAAGCTTACTGTTTCTGGCTCTATTCTAACTCTAATTATACCCACCTGGGGACTAGCAAAAACAGTACAGCTAAAAACAAAATGTTTCATAGACAAAGTTAATGGTGTATTTTTATGCCTAGACATAGACAGAACATCTTCAAACCAAAAAAATGCAAACTAATAATAAAGTAAAATTGTAAAAGTATTTATACAAAACATAACAAAATTAGGCTTTTTAAAATAATAGCCTTTTCTGTGCCAATTAATAATGACTCAACTTTTTTGAAAATTTAATGACACAGGAATTATTTGCCTATACTGTTATACTACGCAAATATTCATCTCTTATATACTTCATGTAATGATCAAATCAGAGTATTTAGAATACCCAGTGTCTTAAATCTTTACATCTATAGTGTTAAGATTATTCAAAATCTTCTTAGCTATTTTGATATATATGATACTTGATGATTGATCATTGTCACTCTACTCTACAGAATAATAAAATATATTCCTCATTTCTAATGCAACTTTGCACCCACTGATCAATCTTCCATTCTTTGTCCCCTGCAACTATATCATCTCTGGTAATCACTCTTCCACTCTGTACTTTCATGAGAGGACCTGTTTTAGATTTCAAAGTAAAAATCAGTTAGTATATGTTGTATAAATTGATTCATAGAAAATAAAGTAACAATGTGTTTTTTCTATGATTCAAGAGCATATTAGACAATTCTTTTCTTTTCTTTCTTTCTTTTACCAGGGATTGAAACCAAGGTTTTCCCCTTTTGTTTCATAACTTGCCCACCCACCCTTTCTTTAGAGACATATTATCACTAAGTGTCCAATTTTTCAAATTTGGCCTAGAACTTGAGCCTTTTCTGCTGCATGCTCCAAGAGTGCTAAGTTGACAGATATATGTTGCCAGGCCTGGATTGTATTTTTATGTAGTATCTTTCCTGTTTTCCTTGCATTTTCAGTCCTGAAGTCTTTAGCCAAATGTAATAGACAAAATGTAATCCTGATTGCCATTTTTATCTTCCATGTATATTCCTTCCAAGATTATAAAATCTTCCACAGAACATTAAAAATCTAACATTTACATAGAATAAAATCTTTTGTATGGTGGATTCTAAAAGGAATTACATCACCTACATTTACTACATTTTGCTGTATCTTGACGTTACAAGATCTGAACAAGCAAAAATTTCACCTGCTGTTTTCATCATTTATTTTCACATAGCAACATGCAAATATGTATGAATCATTTAGCATAAAATTTAATAAAGGATAAATTGTATATTGAGAAAAACGGAGGCAAATACAATTAAGTTAAATTGAGTGGTTTCAAAACAAGTCTATTAAAGAACATGGGACAGAATATCAACCATTAAACAAAAGATGCATAATAGCAGAAATTTAATGCTTTTAAGATGGGATTAATAATTAAATTGGCATAACTTAGACACAAAATAATATAATAAAATATTGGTTAAATTGACCAATAGCAGACATTAGTCATCACTGTTGAATGAATTAGGAATTATACCTAAGTGTATATAGGCATTTAACATATGGCAAGGTTGCATTTAAATTTAGGTTGAAAACCTAGAATTAAATTAAACTTAACATAAATGACTATGAATAAACAGGAAAATGAAGTGAGTCCCTTAGCTCACAATATCATATTAAATTACACAGGAATTAAATACTTTGAAAATAAACATATTTCAGATATTTCAGGGGAAAATTGGGGCCACAGCAGAGAAAGTTCATGTTTGGGCAAAATCATTAAATAAGCAGAGAAGATGCATGAGCTTCACTAAATGTAAATTAATATAACATGATCAAATTACCACTCCATTAACTAATACAGAAAGAGAAAATTTCCACTGAAATGCTAATAAGTCTATTTAATTGGCATGTGATATCAATATAGCAATAAAAACATTGTTACATCTCAGAAACAACAAAAAGTTTTCATTTCACCATATTCCCTGCCATAGGTAATGCATTATTTCTCTTTTTTTACATGAGTTCTTTGGATGTTTTCTACTTCTGTTGAAATCACCTTACACCTTTCAGTTAACTTCTTATTAAGCTTCTATTATCATTGCTTAAACTTGGACAATTATCCTTGCACTGCTGAGCTCAACATCCCCTTTTGTCAAAGGTTGGTGAATAAAGATATAAATAATTTAATCAATGTAATTTATTTATTTAATGTGTACAATTGTTTTTAATATGTTCACAAATTGCACGATTATTTTCATAACCAATTTTAGAACATAATCATCACTCTTAAAAGAAAGCCTTTTTCATTAATTGTCACTCACTCTCTCTTCCAAACTCTCCTTTCTAGGAAAATGCTAATATAATTTGTGTTTCTATTAGCTTCTCTATTCTGTGTTTTTTATATAAAATGAATAATATAAGAAAAATAATTTAATCAAAGACTCGAAAAGCCCCAGAAAACTTTCATTTCTGGGCTTGGTGAAGTCGGCTCTTATATCTCCCTAGACACATGAACTTTGCTTTTGTTATACCTCTGAGCAGTACCTGATGAACAATAGGAGTCACCTTGATGGGTTTTCCAATTGTAAGCACCAAGTGTGGAAGTCCAGACTCCCTCCTGAATGCTTAATGATAGAGACTACAGCTGTCTTGGCAGAGAACACATCAGGAAGTGTTTCCAATATAGGTCACAAAACCAGATGCAAGACTCCAAACTAAACAACCAAGTTCCTTCCAGACAAAGCTTTCATATTTAAAGTTTGTCTGTCTTCTCACTAGGTTCATTCCAGATTTGTTATTTCAATGCTAAGTAAGCATTCCCCTATGGGATGTTGTTATACACTGAAATTTTTTTCTTACCAATTATTTCTTCCCAAGACGCCAAGATGGCACTTGAATAAGTCTTCATTATGTTTCCTGCAACAATTCTTCTGTCTTCTAACACCTAAAAATAATTCTACCCCTGAAGTACAACTCTCCTAAAATTTGACACTAAGAATCTTGTCTCAACTAAATACCTTAGATTCCTAAAGCCTACAGATGTACTGAGGACACAATTCCTCACACAGTATTTCCACAAAACCTTATATTCTTTTCTTCAAAAATGGCATGAATTAAATGCCTTAATATAAAATTATGTGTATACTAGTACTTGGCCTTGTATTTTTGCCAATAGGATTTATTTACTTTTTATATTTTAAAGAGAGTACACATTAGAATTAAAACAAAATATGAGTGATATAGAATTCACTTCACAAAGCAATGTGAATCTTACACTATTTGTTGTAATGCATAGTGCTGTATTCCAGCAAATTAATTGTAGTATGAGACATATGCATTCAAAATTGGAAGAAGAAAAATTAAATGTATAAGAAATTAAGAGGTCCTCCCAAACCCAGGCCCTGCAGAGAACTGCCCAACCCCAAGCCCTGCAAGAGTGTGGGAGACCTTCTGCATTCTCCTACATCCATGAGACCAAGGCCAAGCTAGCCACGCCAGAGACCTTTCCTCGCATTCTCCATGCTTCCTCCCACCACTCTAGAGCCAGCCCAAGCCCACTCTGTGAATGAGAATTTACACCACGTTCTAGACAGCCCTCCAGACCCACCCAGTGAGAGTGTTGGAGAGCTTCTGCACTCTATTGCCCTTCAGACCCAGTCCAGGACTGGCATCCAGAGCTGGGGTGAAAACATGGAGCTGAAGTCCCTGCAGTGAGACTAGGTTCAAAACCACACAGCTAATCCAAGAGCAGAACATCTTGAGAGAGGGTCACAAAAGGCTCAATTCCAAGGGCAGCAGCATGAAAGAGCTGAGCACAATAGCCATATCCAAGCCAGGCACAACCAGATGAACTAGAACCTGGTATATTGCCACTTAAATTTTAGTAGGTGCTAAGATTACGACTATACCAAAGTACTATATCAAAGGTTAGTGGACAGTGCTATACAAAATGACAGAGAGAAGGAGCAAAATGCAATCTCAGGTCTCGAGCTCACCAAGAACAAGTGCAGAGGACACTAGCAAAGCTGAAATGTCTGGATTAATACTGTCTGAAGTAAAGAAACAAAAGCAAAAAGATATTGAAGAACTCAGATCAGAAGTAATCTGAAATAAAAGAGGAAATCTATGAATTAATAGTGTCTGAAATAAAGAAACAACAGAAGAAAGGTATAGACGAATTAAGATCAGAATTAATCTCTGAAATGAAAAAATAAATCCATAAATTAAGAGCATCTGAAATAAAGAAATAAATGCAGAAACATACAAAGGAAATCAGAACAGAAATAAACTCTGAAGTAAAAGAATTAGTAACTGCTTCTCAAGAACTCACTCATTGAAAAAAATAGAGGAAATTAGAAAAGCGCTGGATTCCTTGAATGAGCAATAGAGAAAAGAGACAGATCACAGGCGCAGAGTCAAAGGAATATGGAGGAACTTAAAATCTTAATAAAAAGCTTACAAAATCATTTGAGTGAAACCGAAGACAGAGCTTCACATTTTGAAGAAGCCATCAAACCTAGTGAAAAGGTACGTGAAGATCTCTTAAAAACAACTAGGATGTAGGAAAAAGAAATTCATCACCTGCAAGATGACACAAAGATGAGACTAAGAGGCAGCAAAAAGAAAGAAGGCAATAAAAAATATATAAAGAATATGGGCAGGAGTAATAGCAGAAAACTTCCCAAATATGAGGAAGCAATCTGATATTCAGGTAACCAAAGCACACAGAACTTCAAATAACTTCAACACAACTAAAAATACAATGAGACATATAATACTCAAGATCACAGAAATCCAACACAAGAGCAATATACTGGAAGCCACTACACAAAACAAACTCATCACATGTAGAAGAAAACCCATCAAATTAATGGCCGATTTCTCTTCACAAACCATGAAGGCAAGAAGAGCAAGGAGCAGAGTACTTCAACTCCTCTATGAAAACAAACTCCATCCCAGACTACTATACCCTGCACAACTCTCTTTCAACTTTGATGGAGAAGAGAAATACTTCCATGACAAAGAACAACTAAAGAATTTCATGATGACAAAGCCAACCTTACATAGACTACTAAAAGATGTTCTACACAGGGACCAAAATGATAATAACTCCATGAATGAGAACAGAAGGAACTCACTAAATAAGGCAAACAATTAAACACAAGATAAAAAGGAGTAATCAACAGCAAATAAATAACATGTCAAGCACAAATCACTACATCTCAATTATAACCATCAACATAAATAAACTCAGTTCACCAATTGAAAGAAATAGACTGGCACAGTGGATTAGGAATATAAGACAAATCTTAATGGACATGAAAAATCTAATATCTAATACCAAAATCTTAACAGGAGACCTTAATGTCCCCTTATCTCAAAAATATAAGTCAAAGAGACAAAATATTAGCAAAGAAATAGCAGAACTGAATCAGAACTTGAAACAAATGGACTTTGTGGACATATGGACAGAGCTCCACCCAACGACAGCTAAATATACATTTTTTCAGCTGCACATGGGTCATTTTCTAAAATAGACCACATATTGGTCCATAGGTCATGTTTAAGTATATGCAAGAAAACAGAAATAAACCCATGCATATTATCTGACCATAGTGCAATGAAACTGGAAATAAAAGAGACAAGAAAAATGCCATAAATACATGGAAATTCAACAAAACCTAAATTAGTGATTGATGAGTCACAGATGAAATTAAACAAGAAATTCAACAATATCTACAATTCAATGAAAATTCAATCACAATTTATCGGAATTTATGGAATGCGATGAAAGCAGTCCACAGAGGGAAATTTACAGCTCTGTACTCACACATTAGGCAAACAGAATGGGATCAAATAAATACCTTAGTATTGCACCTTCAGAATCTAGAAAAGGAAGAGCAAACCAAACCCACAGTCCAAAGATGGGAAGAAATCATAAAAATTAAACCCAAAATTAATTCACCTGAGATGAAGAAAATAGTTCAAAGAATTAACAAACCAAAAAACCCAATAACAGGCAATGAAACACAAAATGTAATAAAAAAAAAAAAAAAAAAAAAAAAACCTACTGACAAGGAAAAGTCCAGATCCTGATGGATTCAGAGCTGCATTCTGCAAGAAATTTGCAGAAGACATAAATCCTGCTCTCGGGAAATCTCCACTCCTCCCATCAAACACAAGCTCAGGTCCAGCAAGTGTGGGGGTGAACTCCTGCACTCCCTTGCACTGATTGGATCTCCCCTGATCAAGACCAGGCCAGACCCATGAGGGAGAACTTCCCCCACGTTCTATGGACCCTTTCCACCCCACTCTTTAAGGAAACCTCCAGCCCTTCCATCCAGCCCAAACTCAAGCCCTGTGAGTGTAGGGGGTGACCTCCTGTGCTCCTGTGCTCTGGTTGTATCTCCCTCTCCAGATCAATCCCAGGCCAGCACCTGAGTGAGCCCTTCCACCACATTCTCAGGACCCTCTCCATCCCAATCTCTCCCTCTCACAGGAAAACTCCACCTCTCCTATTCACCCAACCTCAGGCTCAGTGAGTGTGGATGTGAGCTCCTGTGCTCCTCTGCGCTAGGTGGATCTCCCAGGATCAACTCCAAACAAGCCCCTGACATGAGGGCCTCCAGAGCCCATGCCCCAAGCCTGCCAAGTGAGAGAGAACTTCTGCAACTCTCTCAGGACACCCATATCAAGCCCAAGCCCAGGTGCGGCGAATGTGTGGGAGAGCTTCTGAGCTTCATTGTGCCCTGTAGGCCAGAAGCACAACAGAGAGGCACCACAGGTTTGCTGCTGCAGCAGAGGAGTACACCAAATTCATTTCAAAGTCTGTAGCAGGAAGGATCTGAACACGACGGCTAGACCCAAGCCTCGCATAACTAGGTAAACTCAAACTGAATACATCTGCATGCAAATTTCATTAGGTATTAAGGTTATAACTGCACCAAAGCTCTGCACCTAAGGTCAAAAGATGAGTGCTATATAGAATGAAAAAAAGATAAAAAGCAGTGAGTGTGCAATCTCAGGCAGCTTGGCTGGTGAGTGAGAGCCCCAGGCCCATAGAGCAGGGGAGAGACAGTTCCCAGCTGTCCCGCCCAAGTCCCAGCGCGGCTCAGCCTGTGAGTGAGAGTCCCAGAGGTCAGTGCTATACATAATGACAAAGACAAGGAGAAAAATGCAATCACAGCCTCGAGTTCACCAGTAAGTACAGAGGACACTAACTCAGCTGAACTGAATGAATTAACAGATACAGAAGCAAAGGAACAACACCAGAAAGATATAGAGGAACTAAGAGGAAAAGTAATTCCTGAAATAAAAAAAGAAATATATTTTTTTTATTTATTTCACAATATGTAGTATCTGAAATAAAGAATCAAATGCAGAAACATCAGAGGGAAAACCAATGCTCACCCAAAACAAGTGCAGAGAGCACTATTCTAGCTGAAGCGTATGAATTAACACCATCTGAAGCAAAGAAACAACAGCAGAAAGGTTATGAGGAACGCAAGGCAGAAATAATTTCTGAAATCAAAAAAAGAATTCTTTGTAAAAAAAAGAACTCTTTGAAATCGTAGCATCTGAAATACGGAAAGAAGTCTGGAAATATGCAGAGAAAAACCAAAGTGGAACAAACTCTGCAGAAAAAGAATTAATAATTACCTCTAAAGAAGACATGGATAAAAAATTTGAGATCAGAAATATGATGGATTCCTTAAATGACCAGTACAGAAAAGAAATAGAATGCATGAAACAGAGTCAAAGAGATATAAAAGAACTAAAATATCAATCACTAGTCTACAAAACCATTTGAGTGAAAGCAAAGACAGAGTTTCAAATCTTGAAAACGCTAGTGCAGCTAGTGAAAAGATGAGAAAAGATCTCTTAAAAACAATGAGAATGCAGGAAAAAATAATCCATCACCTGCAAGATGATGCCAGGATGAACAATGTGAGATTAATCAGTATCAATGAGAATGAAGGAGTCAATACACATGACATAAAAAGAATTTGGGGAGAAATAATCGCAGAAAACTTCCCAAATATGAGGAACCAATTCAACATTCAGGTAAACGAAGCATACAGAACACCAAATAACTTCAACCCAAGTAAAGACACACCAAGACATATAATAGTCAAGATCCCAGATATCCAACACAAAAATAATATACTGAAAGCTGCTAGAGAGAAGAAGCAGATCACATTCAGAGGAAAACCCATCAGAATTACAGCCGACTTCTCTATACAAATCATGAGGGCAAGGACAGCATGCAGCAGAGTTCTTCAAGTGCCGTATGAAAATAAATTCCAGCCCAGATTATTATACCCTGCAAAATTGTCATTCAAGTTTGATGGAGAAGTGAAATACTTCCATGACAAAGAATAAATAAAGAATTTCATGATGACAAAGCCACCCCTACACAGGCTACTGAAAGATGTCCTAGAAAGAGACCACAATGACCAGAACTCCATGAATGAGAACAGAAGGAACTTACTAAACAGAACAGACAGTTAAACACAGGATACAAAGGAGTAAACAACGGGAAGTAAATATCATGACAAAGATAAGCCAACACATTTCAGTTAGAACCATCAATGTAAATGGATTCAATTCACCAATTAAGAGAAATAGAATGGCACGGTGGATTAGGAAACAAAATGCAAAAATATGCTCTATACAAGAAACACACTTAATTCAAAAAGACATTCATAGGCTGAAAGTGAAAGGATGGAAAACAATACTACCTGACCCAGCAACTCATAAAAAAGGAGGAGTAGCAATTCTGTGCTCAGACAGCCTCAACTTCAAACCAAAAAGGAGCAACAGAAATAAAGAAGGCCACTATATATTGGTCAGGGGAAAAATTCAAGAGGAAGAGTAAACACTCATAAATATGCACCAAACACAAGAGCACCCAACTATGTAAGACAAATCTTTACGGACATGAAAAACTCAATGTCTAAGAACAAAATCTTAACAGGAAACCTTAACACACCCTTATCTCAAAAAGATAGATAACCCAGACAAAAAATTAGTAAGGAAGTAGCAGAACTGAACCAGAGCTTGGAGCAAATGGACCTGGTGGACATTTACAGAGTGTTCCACCCAAACACATCTGAATAAATATTTTTTTTCAGCTACACATAGGTCATTTTCCATAACAGACCAAATACTAATCCAGAGGTCATATGTAAGTATATGCAAGAAAACAAACTATCACATGCATATTATCTGAACACAGTGCAATGAAATAAATGACAGAAATAAATGACAGAAAACCCGCTAAACTCATAGAAATTAAACAACACCCTACTCAGCAATTAATGGGTCACAGATGAAATTAAACAAGAAATTCAACAATATCTACAATTCAATGAAAATTCAAGCACAATTTACCGGAATTTATGGAATGCAATGAAAGCAGTTTTTAGAGGGAAAAATTATAGCTATGGACTCACACATTAGGAAAAAAGAATGGGAACAAATAAACACCCTAATGTTGCACCTCCGATTACTAGAAAAAGAAGAGCAAATGAAACCAAGAGCGCAAAGACAGGAAGAAATCACAAAGGTTAGAGCAGAAATTAATTCAATTGAGAAGAAGAAAACAGGTCAAAGAATCTACAAATCAAAAAGTTGGTTTTTGAAAGACGAAATAAAGTTGATAACCTCTAGCCAATCTCATCAAAAAGAAGAAAGAAAAAAATTCAAGTACATGAAGTAAGGAATGAAAAGGGTGAAATCACCACAGACCCAGCAGAAACTCAGAAAATTATCAATAGTTACTTCGAGAATCTTTACGCTCACACAATAGAAGACGCAGAAGAAATGTATAGATTCCTCAAAAGATACAAATTACCAAACTGAACCAAGAAGATATAACAACTCTCAATAATCCAATAACATCCAACAAAATACGAAACGTAATAAAAAGCCTACTGACAAAGAAAAGTCCAGGTCCTGATGGATTCACAGCTGAATTCTACAACAAACTTATAGAAGATATAATCGTCAAACTCTTCGGTGAAATTGAAAAGGAAGCAGTCCTCCCAAAATCATTTCTGGAGGCAAGTATTACACTGATTCCAAAACCAGGAGAACTACAGGCCAATCTCCCTCATGAATATAAAGGCAAAAGTACTCAAAAAGATCCTACGAAATAGAATACAGCAAATCATCAAGAAGATCATACACCAGGACCAGGTAGGATTCATCCCACCGATGCAAGGATAGTTCAATATATGAAAATCTATAAATGTAATGCACTGTATTAATAGACTGAAATCTAAAAACCACATGATCATCTCAATTGATGCAGAGAAAGCTCTTGATAAAGTCCAACACTCATTCATGTTCAAGGTCCTACAGAAAATTGGAATAGATGGACTCTGACTTAACTTGATAAAAGTCATCTGTGACAACCCAAAAGCTAATATAATCCTAAATGGGGAAAAACTGAAATCTGTTACTCTTAAGTCAGGCACAAGACAAGGATGTCCTCTATCACCCCTCCTATTCAATATGGTTTTGGAATCATTAGCAACAGCCATTAGAAAACAGGGAGAAATGAAAGGAATATGAATAGGTAAAGAAGAAGTTAAGTTATCACTATTTGCAGATGACATGATACTTTACTTGGAAGACCCAAAAAATTCCAATCCAAAACTACTAGAACTGATACAGAAATTCAGTAGCATAGCAGGATATAAAGTCAGTACTCAAAAGTCAATAGCATTCCTCTACACAGATCACAAGCACACTGAAAGGGAAACTATAGAAACAATACCTTTTAGAATAGCACCGAGGAAAATGAAATACTTCGGAATTCACTTAACCAAGGAAGTCAAAGATCTTTTCACAGAAAATTCCAACAACGTATATACCAAAACATGTAGTTTTTGTTTCTGATGAGGTCAGTGAAGTCCCCTCAGGGTTTATCTTGTAATCCTGTACCTTATTCTGTATATCCTTTGTCTGTGTCATCTATGTGGATGAGTCATGGCCAATGCTTGACCAGTTTGCTCTCTGTGAGAGCCTCAGAGAAAGTCATCTCTCCATGTGACTCTCCCCAGGCACACTATGGAACTTTGATCTCTTTACTCTGTGGCTCCATAATCACCTTGTTCAGAAAATTTGGGGCTCAACTGAGTTTTATGATGTTGTAAATGGCTACGGTCAACAACTTCTTCAATAACTCACTATTGTTGTGGAATGCTGGACTGTGTTGGGTTGTGTCGTCGAGTGCAGGCACCTAAATTGGTTGAATGACAATGGAGTGCCCATCTATGACAGGTGTATACAAAGGGTTATAGAAAGGAAGAATCATCGTGTGTATATAAACAGTACAGTTAAGATAAATATGCCGTGCTTCTGCATAATTCTATGAGAAGCAAGATTTGCACTAATGGTGATTGGACAAGATATTATGTTGGCTTCTAGTACTATGGTCAGTACTATGTTATCACTGGGGAGATAACAAGATAGAGGGTGTTAATTGTTGAATCTTTGATATAAATCAGCTGTAGAGGAATAATATAGGTGTATAGCTGCACTCTCTTCATTCATTTATTAGAGACATCTGCTATAATAATGCCTGTAGGTATAATATCATGTATGCACCTTGTACGACACCAAAACATTATGAAAACATTTTGCAATGTATTGATTTATCGAATCTGTCCTGTTAATTTGTCTTGAAACTGTCTCACTGCAATTTGTTCTTCAATAAAAATAATAATAATAAAATGCAATCTCAGGCCTCAAGCCCACCAAAAAAAAAGTGTAAAGGACACTAGCTCAGCTGAAATGCATAAATTCATAGCATTGGAGTTAAAGAAACAATAGTAGAAAGGTATAGAGGTACTCAGAGCAGAATAATTTCTGGAAAAACAAAGAAATCTCTGAATTCATAGCATCTGAAATAAAGAATCAAATACAGGAACACAAGGATGAAAACCAATGCCCACCCAGAACAAGTGCAAAGAAAAATACCTCTGCAGAAATATATGAACTAATAGCATCGGAAGTAAATAAGCAGCAGCAGAAAGGTACAGAGGAACTCAGAGCAGAATTAATTTCTGAAATTAGAAAAAATCTCTGAAATCATAGCATCTGAAATAAAGAATCAAATACAGAAACATATACAGGAAACCCAATCTGAAAAAAACTTCCACAGTAAAAGAATTAATGACTGCTTCTCAAGAAGATATTGATAAAAAAAAAAAAATAGAGCTAGCTGGGCGTGGTGGCGCAGGCCTGTAATCCCAGCACTCGGGAGGCTGAGGCAGGAGGATTGTTGTGAGTTCGAGACCAGCCTGAGCTACAAAGTGAGCTTAAGGCCAGCCTGAGCTGCATAGTGAGACCCTGCCTCAAAAAAAAAAAAAAAAAAATAGAGGAAATTACCAAAATGTCAGATTCTTTGAATGAGCAATACAGGAAAGAAATAGATCGCATGAAGCAGAGTCAAAGAGACATAGAGAAACTTAAAATCTCAATCACAAGCCTTCAAAACCATATGAGTGAAAGTGAACACAGTGTCAGATTTTGAAGATGCAAGTGCAGGTAGGGAAGAGGTAAGAAAATATCACTTCAAAATAGAAAGAATATAAGAAAAAATAATTCATCACCTGCAAGATGATGCAAAAGTGAACAGTGTGGACTAATAGGCATCAATGAGAAAGAAGGAGTCAATACAAATGATACAAAAAGAATATAGGTAAAACTAATAGCAGAGAACTTCCCAAATACAAGGAAACAATCTGACATTCAGATAAACTAAGCATATAATATGCCAAAAAACTTCAACTCAATTACAAACACACCAAGACATATAATAGTCAAGATCCCAGAAATCCAGCACAAGAATAATATACTGAAAACCCCTGGAGAAAGGAAGCAGATTACATTCTAAAGAAAACCCATCAGAATTACGGCCTACTTCTCTTCACAAACCATGAAGAGCAAGGAGTAGAGCACTTCAGTTCCTCTATGAAAAGAAACTCCAGCCCAGACTACTATACCCTGCAGAACTTTCTTTCAAGTTTGATGGAGAAGAGAAATACTTCCATGAGAAAAAAACAACTAAAGAATTTCATGATGACAAAGCCAACCCTACACAGATTACTAAAAGATGCTCTAGAGAGGGACCAAAATGAACAGAACCCCACCAAGTAGAACAGAAGGAAGCCACTAAATAAGGTAAACAATTAAACACAGTACAAAAATAAGTAAACAACAGGTAAATAACATGTCAAGCTTAAATCAATACATCTCAATTATAAACATCAATGTAAATGGACTCAGTTCACCAATTAAGAGACATAGACTGGCACAGAGGATTATGAAACAAAATCCATCAATATGCTGCATGCAAGAAACACATTTAACTCTTAAAGAATTTTATAGGCTGAAGTCAAAGGATAGACAACACTACAAAGGTCCCAGCAGTTCAGAACAAAAGCAGGGGTTAGCAATGTTGCTCTTCAAACCAAGATGATCAAAGGAAATGAAGAAAAGTAATATATACTGATTAGGAGAAAAATTCAAGAGGAAGATGTAAAACTCATAAATATGTATGCATGAAATTTGAGACCACTGAACTATATAAGACAAATCTTAATGGACATGAAAAATCTACTATCCAATACAACATATTAACAGGAGACCTTAACACCCCCTTATCCCAAAATGATAGGTCAATCAGACAAGAAAATTAGCAATGAGTAGCAGCACTGAACCAGAGCTTGGAACAAATGGACTTGGTGAACATATAGAAAGTGATCCACACAGCCACAGTTGAATACATATTTTTCTCAGCTGCACATGGGTCACTTTTACAAATGGACTACATATTGCACCATAGATCACTCAACTATATGGAAGGAAACAGAAATTATCCCATGCATATTACCTGATCGCAGTGCAATGAAACTAGAAATAAGCAGCAAAATAAACCAGAAAAAAACCCTAAGTACATGAAAATTAAACAACACTCTACTTAGCAATCAATGGGTCACAGATGAAATTAAACAAGAAATTCAACAATATCTACAGTTCAATGAAAATTCAAACACAACTTACCAGAATTTATAGGCTGTGATGAAAGCAGTTCTCAGAGGGAAAACCATAGGTGTGAACTCACATATCAGGAAACAGAACAGGAAGAAATAAACACCCTAATGCTGCACCTCCAGCATCTAGAAAAGGAAGAGCAAATGAAACCCAGAGCCCCAAAATGAATAGAAATCATAAAGAGGAGAAATTAATTCAATTGAGTTGAAGAAAACAGTTCAAAGAATTAATGAATCAAAAAGCTGGATTTTGAAAGACTAAATAAAATCAATAAACCCCTAGCTAACCTCATCAAAAAAAGGAAAGAAAAAATTCAAATACAAGCAATAACGAAAGAAAAGAGTGTAATGACCACAAACCCAGTGGATATTCAGAACATTATCAATAGCTACTTTGAGAATCTTTACTCTCACATAATAGAAGGCACAGAGAAAATGGACAGATTCGTACGAAGGTTCAAAAATCCAAAACTGAATCATGAAGATATAACAACTCTCAATAACCCAATAACAGGCAATGAAATGTGAAATGAAAAAGAAAGCCTGCCGACAAAGAAAAGATCAGGTCCTTATGATTCACAGTTGACTTCTACAAGAAATTCAACAAGAAGATATAATCCATACACTCCTCAAACTATTCACGAAATTGAAAAGTACACAGTTCTCCCAAAATAATTCCTGGTGGCAAGAATGATACTGATACCAAAACTAGGGAAAGACAGAACGAAAAAGAGAACTACAGGACAATCTCCTTTAGGAACATAGATGAAAAAATCCTCAATAAAACCCTAGCAAATAGAGTACAGCAAATCATCAAGAAGCTCATATACCATGACAAGGGATGCAGGAATATTTAAATATTCTAAAATCTATAAATGTAATGCACTGTATGAATAGAGCAAAATCTAAACAACACATGATCATCTGAAGCGAGGTTTTGATAAAGTCCAATGCTCATGCATGTTCAAAGTCCTACAGAAAATTGGCATAGAAGGCTTCTACTTCAATTTGATAAAACCCATTTATGACAATCGAATGGCTACTATAATTCTAAATGCGGAAAACAATCCTGGCCTATAAAGACAAGGCAGGAGGCAATACAATTCCTGACTTGAAATTACACTACAAAGGTACTGTGAAAAAACAATCAGCATGGATTGGCCTGATAATAGACCTGGGGATCAAGGAAATAGATTAGAAGAGGCAGATGCCTCTACGAACACACTCATCCTCCTGATCTTCAACAAATGGGCCAAACATGCTTAATGGAAGAAAGACAGCCTCTTTAACAAATGGTGCTGGAAAATCTGGCTCTCTACTAAAGCTTGACCCAGGACTATCACCATGAACTAAGCTAAACTCAAAATGAATTAAAGATCTAAATGTTAATACAGAAACACTAAATCTCCTGAAAGGGAAACTATGAGGACTCTTGGAAGACATAGGAGTAGGCAAAGACTTCATGAACAAAAATCAAATTGCATGGGTAATACTTGAAAGAATTAACAACTGAGACCATGTCTTATTGAGAAGTTTTGGCACATCAGAAGAAATTACTAACAAAGGGAAAAGAAAACCCACAAATCTCAAAGAAAAAAAATCTTAACTATTAAGCACTCGAAGGTCTGCTGTCTAGAATTTGTAAAGAACTAAAAAACATTAGAACCTTTAAATTTAAACACGCATTTCAGACATGGGCATCCGAGATGACCACACTCATCCCAGAGGAAGAGATTAAGGAAGAGAATAAAAACATGAAAAAATGCTCAACCTCAATAGCCATCTATGAAATGCAAATTAAAACAACACTGAGATATGATCTTACCCCAGGAAAAATGGCTATCATAAAGGAATCACAGAACAGCAAATGCTGGGGAGGATGTGGGGAAAAGGGAGCACTTCTCCACTACTGGTGGGAATGTAGACTGTGGAAATGTAGATTATGGAAATCAGTGTGGTGACTCTAAAAAACTGCGACTGGAAATCAGTGTGGTGACTCTAAAAAACTGCGACTGGAAATCCCATTTTCCAAGTGGAAGTGAAAACATCCTATCATAGTAATATATGTGTACCTATGTTTATAGCAGCACAATTTGTGATAGCCAAATCTTGGAAACAACCAAGATGCCTGTCACATGAAGAATGGTTGAAGAGTGTAGTATTTTTATACAATGGAGGATGACTCAGCTATAAAGAATGATAAACTTGAAGCATTCATGTTTAAATGGATGCCACTTGAAGACATACACATAAGTGAAATAAACCAGACCCACATGTGTAAATATCCTATAGTCTCCCTAGTATAAGAACTCAAAAGAAGAAATATAAATGGAAAGGTATAACACAGTTAAAACTAAAGTGAGAACTTGAGGATGGGATAATGAGGAAGGCAAGGAGAAAAGCGAGGAAACATGACGGGGCAAAGTCAAACAGTTATACACATAAGATGGGTAAACAATGATGATGAGAAACATCAGCAGGTTTTTGAAACTACATGCTGATACCTGTGAACTAAGCAAATTCACTGAAGATAGCAATAGATATTAGAAGGGTCACGCATGGATTGCCTATCATTCTGGTCTTCTAAATGCGTACTTCTTGTTATGACATACCAATTATTATCATACTGTCCCTCAAGCAAAATTGTGTTCGCTATTTTTTTAAATGAGGTGATAAATGAAAAAAAAAAAAAGACAGAAGGAAAACAAAGTCACATGACTGTCCTGCTACAGTGCTGTATATGGTTAAATTTCTAAATTTCTTTGTAAAAATGTGTACTTGTTCCTTCTTGAAGTATTTTTCATTTTTTAAATTTTTATGTCCGTATTCTGTAGGGACTTAAAGTTTAACATATCAATACTTGATGGTAAATACCTGTTCCATATTATGCCTAAGATGTTTGAGTTTCAGACAGATAGTGAAGTTACACCCAACTTGTATTCTTCTGGAGGACTAACAACCTAAGTTTGCAGACCAAAGATTAGAGAAATAGAAGGGCCGCAAGGACAGACAACATTTTGACCCTAACCTTTCAAGGTCAGGGAAGACTCAGGACATATGAAAACCTGTACTGTAACATCCTATAACTCAGTGTTGTCCCAAATTTTCTGATCACGGATATTATGGGACCACATAGCAACGTAGAGTGTGCCTAAGAAGAGTCACATGGAGAGAAAACTTTCAGGCTTTCACAGAGTGAAAATTGGTCAAGCAATGGCCGTGACTCATCTACTTGGCTGACACTGACAAAAGATCTACAAACTTCAGTACAGGGTTACAGGATAAGTCCTGAAAGGACTTGACTGACCTTGTCAGATACAAAGATACATTTCTTGTTATATAGGTCTTGCTTTATCTTTGTCTTAACCATCCATCAGAAAAGTACAAAAATGAGATATGTAAAGTGAAGCCATATTAATATGCTGATCTGTGAAAGACTCAAGTCAATAACTTCTGCTGATAACCTACTACTATTGAGGACTGCTGAACTTTATTTAATTGTTTTGCTGAATTCATGCACCTATAGTATTTAGATGCCAATGGAATATCCACATCTGACAGATCTACAAACAAAAAGAGGATACAAAAATGTCCATATTGTATCTGTATATACAGTATATTGAGGATAGATATACACATACTTTCGCTTAAATCAATGAGAAGAAAGATTTGTACCAATAGTATTTATACAGGATATCCTGTCTGTATCTTGTAATATGGATAACCACTAAGAAGATAAAAATGTAAATGGTATTAACTATTGAAATTGTCTTAGTAATCAGCTTTGAAACTGTCTTATTGCTATTTGTTTCTCAATAAAATAAAGTAAAATAAAATAAATAAATAAATAAAATGAAATTTAAGAAGGAGCTACAAAGTAAGGCCCTTTTTCCATCCATATATACAAAATAGTTAGTATAGATATACAGCTACTTTCTTTTAATTCAATGAGAAGAAAGATTTGTAATAGTATTTGGACAGGATATCATGTCTGCATCTTGTACTATGAACAACCACTAAGAAGATAATAATATGCGGTGTATTAACTATTCAAACTATCCTATTAATTGGTTTTGAAACTGTCTCATTGATATTTGTTTCTCAGAAAAGTAATTAAAGAAAATTAAAAAATAAATTCTGATGGAAGTCCTATGTATAACACACTGCTATTATGGACTACTGGACTAATATTGGAATATTTTGCTAAATTCTCACACCTACAATATTTAAATAACAATGGAATGCCCTTCTCTGATAAAATGAAACAAAAAGGGATACAAATGAATGACCATTTTTTAATCTGTATATTCAAAATAAGAATGATATACAGCTACATTCTTTTTCTTCAATCAATAAAAGAATCTGTTCTAATGGTGTTTGTGGACAGGATATCATTTCTACATCTCGCACAATGAATAATCACTGCATAACAATATGCAGTCCATTGATGATTGAAACTGTCCTACTAATCGGTTTTGAAATGGGCTCATAATTGTTTCTCAATAAAATTATTTATAAAATAAAGTTTAATTAAAGAGAGGTAAGTACTATTAAGAAATTCTTTTTGGTATAATTGAGAAAGTTAATATAAAGAAGAAACGGAGTAAACAGGTCATAAATCATTTCCAGACAGGAAATGTTACATTTGCCTGCAATGTTATGAATGAACCTTGGAAACTCAAAGTAGAAACTCATCGCTTAACTCAGAGGTGACCAGCAGTGCTAAGAAGAAACCCCACTGTACACTTGTATTTGATGATAATTGCATCATATTGAGCTATTTGATTTAGGGTAACTTCTTATGTAGCAATACCTAATTTATACAATAATCAAGAGAAAAAGGGCAAATAAATAATAGGATACTTAATCTTGACATTTATTTAGATTTTTTCATGGCAGCATTCCTAATTACTCTGTTATTTGAGATTTTATTACTTAGCTGTATTACAAAGTAACTGCGGTGAGATCCCGTACCAGAGATGTATGAAGGACATGCATGTGTGCACAGAAAGCTGGTGAACCTGAATTGCATAGCTGTGCAGAAATTATGCTTCCTGCTAAGCTGAAAATATTTAAGATGGAAGTGACTCTTGGGGATAAAGGCCATATACAGGGCTGGGGATTTTTCTCTGTGGTAGGGTACTTGCTAACATGATGAATCTCTGAGTTTGATTCCCCAGATCTGCTAAACAGAATAAAACAATATATATGAAGGTTACTACTGATGAGGTTTTTCATTTAGCATAATGTAATGGATATTTGTGTACAGAAACAGACATTCTGAGCAACAAGGTAACTCAATGAAACAAGTTAGTATATCACCCAATTCAGAAATCAAATTGATAAATTCTCTTCACATGGACAGCTTTTCACACCACAGTGGGTAGAAACAGAAACAAAATAATTTTCCACATTAATGCACTGTCATATTTAATGTTATTTCAGAAACTAATATCATACAGAATTAACTTATTTATTTAAATATGTAGATACCTTGAGTTGTGAAGTGTAATTTTATTATAGGAATAATAAAAACTGTTTCTTTAGCAAAACAAAGGGAAATAAATCAATATGATATGTTATTCAGTAACAATGACTTCTAGGAAGTGTACTTTTATTCCATCATAGAAATGAGAATTTATAAACTATTCTGATCCAAGTATGGGACAAGTTGGGGAGAGTAGTAAATGACAAATTAAAACAAACTGGTAAATACCAAAAAGAGGAAAATATCTACTAAATTGAGTCATTTCAATTGTTCAATAATAATGTCAAAGAAATACAAATTATAGGAAATAAAGAGAACAATTCTTTCTTTTATTATTTGATCAAAGAATCAACCATTCACCTTCAAAATTTGAGCCCCCAAATTCTAAGTAATTTTACCGACGTGGATCAATTGGTCCTGTTCTCATGACACTGCCAAGAAATCTGTTCAGAGCACCCTTGATGTCTTTATTCCTCAAGCTGTAGATAAAAGGATTTAGCATGGGTGTAACCACAGTGTACATCAATGAGGCTGTTGCAGTTGACTGTGGGTTTTGGGTGACAGAAGAACTGAGGTAAACTCCCAGCAGTGTACAATAAAATAAGGAGACCACTGAGAGGTGAGAACCACAGGTGGAAAATGCTTTAAACTTCCCTTGAGCTGACGAGATTGCACGTATACAGGCAACTATCTTAGAGTAAGAGTAAAGGATACCAGCAAGGGGACCAAGAGCTAGCACCATCGCTGTAATATATATCACTATATCATTAAGAAAGGTGTCAGAACAGGCAGAGTGGACTACCTGATTAAGTTCACAGAAAAAGTGTGGAATTTCCAAGTTATTGCAGAAGGATAGACGCAATGCCATGAAGGTATGTAACAAAGAATTCAGGACACCCACAGTCCAACAGATCAGAAGCAATATTCCACAGAGCCTGGGGTTCATGATAACTGTGTAGTGCAGTGGGAAACAGATAGCCACATATCGGTCATAGGCCATCACAGTCAGCAGAAAGATATCCAGCCCTGAAGATAGTAATAAAAAGTACATCTGGGTGATGCAGCCACCATAGCTAATGACCTTGTTCTGCGTGTATATATTCACCAGCATCTTGGGCACGGTGGTGGAGGTGAAACAGATGTCCACAAAGGAGAGGTTGGAGAGGAAGAAGTACATGGGTGTGTGCAAGTGGGAGTCTGAGACGATGGCCAGGATGATGAGCAGGTTCCCAAGCACAGTGGTCAGGTACATGGACAGAAAAAGTCCGAACATGAAAGGTTGCAGTTCTGGCTGCTCTGAAAATCCCAGAAGAAAAAATGCTGAAACTCGCGTAACATTTCCTGGTTCCATGATTTGCATACGACTTGCCCAAAAGAGAGAGATAAAGAACAAGACCAAAAACTTAATATGCACCTGTCATAAATGTTAACTTTTTGCACTAATATGAATAGAACAGGGGACTCTCATAAGCTGCTCAGGTGCTCTACTACTGAGTTCCACTTCCATCCTAAATCTTCCACTTTCAAAAAAATAATTTCCATGCTTCTATATGCATCTTGTACCCTTTAAAGGTTCCTTGTTCTGTACAATGTCTGATTAAGAAGTCCCATCTCATGCTTAGAAATATAATATATTTTTAAAAGTTAAAGAAAATTTCTCTTAACTTGCAGAGTTTAAACTGAAAATGGGCCATATCCATGGACTGTGTAGATAATTAATAAAGAGTGAAAGAAAACAAAATCTCTACAAGTAAAATAATGGGAAAATAATGCAAATAAATTTTTAAGTCATATATTTTGTCAGATGATGGCTAACCTTGTGTCAGTTTTCCATTGCTATAACATGTCCCCTGAATAGTCAGCTTGTAAAGAGAGAAGATTCTGTTGACTCAGTTTTTACAATCCCTTGGTGGGTGGCCCCACAACATTGAATGTAGCATAAGACCTCATATCATGGCATCAGTGCACACAGATCAAATCCATTTCCCACCACGATCAGGAAGCAAAAGAAAGTGAAGAGAAGGGTGGAGATCCCACAGTCCTTCAAAAATATCCCCCAATGACCTAAGGACCTCATCTCTTATGCACTCTACCATCTCCCAATAGCGCTACACTGGAGGACACAACTTTAACACACATACAATTATAGGACTGTTCAAGACCCAATTATAGAAAATGTGTCAAAAAAAGAAAAGGGGTGGGTAGGAAAGAGATGATGAGGTCCTATTTTTGCTAGTTATTCATAAATATTAGTACAATGTGACACTTCTACAGAAACCTCAAGAAAGATAGATCAGGAGCCAAGAGGGCATCTGGGACTGTGTGTGCCTGACAGGAAGAGTAGTGGATTGAAAGGTCCTGGGGAAGATGCTCTGCTCCATAATAACAAAAGGATTTTTTCTTCTTTGTTTTCAGAACTTGGCTCCAAAGCTCTCCCATAAAATGGCATCAGCCTTTCTTTATTTCCCTATATTGCTGTGAGATCTGGCTTCCATATTATGGCCACGTTTTCTATCAGATTTACCCTAAGTCCTTGTACTGTGAAGTCTACATTCACTTGTAAGTTGTTTCTGCACACACAGGTGTATGCATATTTACACATGCACACACATAAGCATACACACACACTGAGCAATCACAAAAAGCTTGAATACAAGAAGCACAATAAGGATGCCTGGAGCTGTGTAAATACTATATTCTCACACCCATGCACACTTCTAGAGAGGGATGAATACAATGCAAACCATCAACATCAAATTATATTTCCATTGTGGTAAGGCTGTCATCTGCTCCCTGTCTAAACAAACATTTTTCAATCATAAAATATCTGATCAATAAACAACCAGAATTAAATGAAACTCAGGGATTGAAAAAAAGTTTAGTGAGCTCAGATGAGTCCTCAGAGACTATGACGAAGAAACAGTTTCCTTAATTATAGCAATATTCTAGCTACCTTTCAACTCAAAAAGAACCACAAATGACAATAATAAATGTATCCAAAAAAACATAAAACTTGTACTATCTTTCTAGTGTCATAGAATATTGCAATCGAATATCGTAGTAGAAAAAAATGAGGAAAAGGAATAAGCTAACAATTTTAAAGGAAAAATATATTCAGAGCTACTGAATTTAGCCACGTGTATAGGAAACAGCCACATAAGAGTGGCTTATGTGTTGAATCTGGATTTTTAATGAAGTACTGGTTTTCATATGGTCTTACTGTAATTCACAAAATTGCTCTGTGATTTTTTTTCTCATGGAATTTGTTCCTTGTTGTTTTGTGGCTTTGGGATTTTATCTATCCGTTTCTGTCTCTCTGTCTGTCTGTCTTTCTGTCTGTCTGTCTGTCTCTGTCTACATGTCTGTCTATCCATCTCATTCTCATCTCTCTCTCTCTCTCTCTCTCTCTCACACACACACACACACACACACACACCAACAGACATGCTACACTCGTCTTCATTTTGATCATTCTCAATTTACAAAGGTCTCCCTAGTGTTACATGTACAATTATATTTCATTCTCAATTTACAAAGGTCTCCCTAGTGTTACATGTACAATTATATTTCATAACATCACGACAAATCTCTTTTTTTACACTGAAAATTATCCTGCATATAATTAATCCCATAAGGTATTAGATTATATATACACTTATTTCATCATGCACTGCTCTTACCCTTATAATTCAAAATTTAGATGAGGGGGCCAGGCAGAATGCTCAGTAGAATAAGCACTTACCTAGCTAGCACAAGGGTCTGAGTTCAATCCCCAGTTTCAAAGAAAAAAAAAATTGAGATGAGTAGGTTTCAAGTCCTTTGTTCCACTGTGTATTTTCACAAAGGTGTGTGAATACAAGTGCCTCTGTATAGAAACAAATTCCAGCAACATAATAAGCTATCAGGTAAAATGTGTGACAGGAGAGGGAACTAAAAGTGGTTGAATACATTGGTATAAAAATATCACTATAAAAAAACTGATATTGTTTACACAAGACAGCATGTCTACATCTTGTCCTATGACTAACTACCTCGAAGACAACAATATGTAATATATTATTATAACTGTCCTACTAACCTATTTTGAAACTCTTTCATTGATATTTTCTTTTTTCTTATTAAAATGAGTAAAAATAATTATTATTAATGTAAAAAAAAACCAAAATGAACCAATGATAAAGAACTAAAATAGGATATGAAATATAAGAAATTAATTACATCAAAGTTAATTCGTGTCTATATCTAAAACTATCTGGAAGAGACCAACGTAATTGAGTTAAGGGTATATAAGTACACCATCTTAGACAAGTATATAGATTAGGGGTGCACAAGACCCTGGTTCAATCTCCAGCGCCACAAAAAAGGTTTGTTACAAATATGTACGTGTTAAGGGCCAGTCAAATAACTCAGCAGATTAAAGCACTTGAAAGCAGGCTCAGGAGCTCGGGTTTGATCCCTGGACCTGCTGTGCAGCCCCATTTCAGGGGAGTGCTGAGGCGACAACTGAGACTGGGCGTGGTGGTGCATGCCTGTAATGCCAGCTCTTGGGAAGCTGTAAACAGGTGGGTCACTATGAGTCTGATCTAGTGGTGACACCCTGAACACCTTATAGACACTTCCCTAAAAATACAAAAAATAAATAAATATGTATTAAATACATTCAAGAAACTAAAACACAATTTTTAATCAAATGAATGTAATACCTTCTAAGTGATGATCAAAAGTAATGGGACTTGTAAAAATAGATCAGAAAAACAAACAGGGCCGGGGTGGTAGCTTAGTGGAATAAGCACTTCCCTGGCAAATGCAAGGGCCTGAGTTCAATCCCCGGTCCTGCCAAAAAAAAAAAAAAAAAAAGAAGAAGAAGAAGAAAAACAAATGAACCCTTTATTTGGCACAAGATATCACTATGCAGCTCAAAATAGTGATCCTCCTGTCTCAGCCTCTCCAACGTTAGGATGGCAGGCATATGCCACCATAACCAGCTTCAGTGCTTGGCATCGCACACCCAGGATTCTGGGGCTGGCACAGTATGTGCTACCAGCGATCTAACCTCGGTCCTTACTCTTGCTAGGCAGCAATTTGTACTTCTAAACTATCTCCCCAGCCTACATAAAAAATTTTAAAACTACTTGGCAAAATAGCAAAGCTAGTTAAAGCTCAAATAGTTATATTTGGGGAAAAACACAATTGTTTATTATCTGCTTTTTTTTTGTAAGAATCGCTTTGATTTATGTCTTCTACTATGAGAAACAACTGAAAATAATGATATAAGTGTATCTTTAAAGAAAACTGTAACCAATTGTACAAATGCAAACACTTTAGATGGGCAATTTTCAATAAATTAAATTCATAATAAATCCTCAAATAAACTCACATTGTTCAATAAGAAATTAATTGCTTGCACACAAAACTTATTATCAAAATATAATTGATCACCTAGTAAGAGAGTTTTCTTCTCAGTGTGTCACGAGGGAAAATAACTGCATGTGTATGCTGTACCTGATGTCCTGATATTTCAACGTAGAATTTGCATTAATACGCTGGTCAAGAATTCTCTTACCAGCCGGGCGTGGTGGCGCAGGCCTGTAATCCCAGCACTCGGGAGGCTGAGGCAGGAGGATTGTTGTAAGTTCGAGACCAGCCTGAGCTACAAAGTGAGCTTAAGGCCAGCCTGAGCTGCATAGTGAGACCCTGCCTCAAAAAAAAAAAAAGACAAAAAAAAAAAAAAAAGAATTCTCTTACCAATATGGAAACACACTCTAAAGTGTCTTATCATAAAAGTAAGGAGGAAAGATCCTCCCTTTCAGTACATAAGCCTTCATAGTTGATACCCTATGTCTACATTAGCCATGACTTGCAAAGATACTTGGAAATATGTTCAAATTTAACTGGAACCACTTTATTCCTATCATTTCCCCTTCTAATTAAGCTTCCATTATTATTAGTTGATATGTCAATGATCACCCTTGCAAAGTTGAAGGTTATAACTGGATAATTTGCACAATGGATGTCTATCTAGTTAGCACCATAAAGCATACATTAACTGAGCAGTCAGTATCTGCTGCATTCTCTTTACTCTTGCCTAAGCTGAATTTTCTCTTAGGTGAGAAAATGCAAGCAAACCTCTCAAGCAAACTTTCTCAGCTTCCATTCTCTCTGTGCATTTCCAGCAGCACCACCTTATCTCTTGGACTCACCTGGATGAAACCTTTTTAAATGAAAGTCTCTGTGTAGGCTCCTCAAACACAGGCTGGGGACTTGGGGATAGAGAAGGAAGTTCTGCTCCAAGACAAGATAGCAGGAAAAAATGTGGCATCAGTCCCCAAATTAGAGCAAAATATTTAGAAAACACTTTATACAGTTCAGGGCGGCACATTCTGAAAAAAAAAATAGTGGACGAGGTATACATATTTCCCAAAAGATTCTCCCTCAGGTATGAGTCCCTCACTCTTGTCATTGCAAACCCCAAGGGACACTGCTCTGAACAGAAAATTACTTGTACAGATTCTTTGTTACAAGAGCTCGGGTTAAAAATCTATGTGAATTCAGAGGGAATTATTGCTTCTCAATAAACTCTCCTGGGTTTGAGAGGTAAAAACTAACACCATTTACCAACCCTGTGTTAGAGTTTTCTTTTTTTATGTTTTTATTTCATTTTATTCCTTCTTTTTACTTTTAGTTTTAAAGAGAATACAATAATAATTTATAATACATTAGAATGGTACATATTTAGAAGAACAAGATGTGAGGTATCCAAACATGTTTTGGTCTACATAAACATAAATTTTGTTTTCTGAATGATGATGACCTCATCAGGGCATAGATCTCAGAATGTAAGAGGAGGCCAGCCTAACAACTGTCCACCTTCAAGAATATCTCTGTGTAAGCTCATTCAGGAAGAACACTGGAAACTCATGCTCTAGTAGAGGCAAAATATTTTAGGCAGTCAGAAGCACATTAACCAACCCCAACAGAGGCATAGTAAGAGAAGAGCTCACAAAAGAGAAGCCAGAAAAAAATACATGCAACACAACCCCAGCACCAGCTAAAAATGATCATATGATCTCCCAGCAGTTAGCCTCATATAGAATAAATGGGCACCACTTTCAGGAAGGCAATGTGAGAGAACACTTGGGGATTCATAAACAGGACCATGTCTGTGATTCAGAAATACCTTCCTGGAAATCTTCCTAAGAAGAGATTAAAAAGGGAGGAGGACTGTGTGTTTGAGTGTTCTGTGTAAGCTAGCCACAAGGTCAACATGAGAAGACTTATTTAGGGAGCTGCTAAGATGGTGAACTAGTATGCAGCCACCACGAGCCCACTAGAAAAAGTCTGGCCACATAAAATGCAAAAAAGGCAGGATTTGAATGGTGTGTGCAGCATAAAATATGGTCTCACCCCAAAGACTGGAACGCAGTCCACAAAAGTGATGTGCTGGTCAGATGGAATTAAGAATGACTTTTTAAAAATTTAAAAAAAAAAAAACTTACCGGCAACTTCCCAGAGCACCTTCCCCCAAGTCCACCGAGTGAGTGGGAATTTGCCAGACTCCTTCAGCATCTTGGTTATATAAGTGTGGTGAGTCTAAGGGAGAGCCTTTGGCTTCTTCCTGTGTGTGTCATGCTACCCAAAACCCCCACCCCAAGCCCTCCAAGTGAGTGAGAATTTTTGTAACTCGCCCAGCACCCTATCCACTCGAGTCTGGTTCAGGGAGTGTGTGGGAGAGCTTATGCACTCCCCAGTGCACCCAGGACGAGGGTACACAGCAGAGGGGAACCACAGGCTCACAGTTGTACCAGAAAAGCTTCAGCAAAAAGGAACAGTATGCAACAGCGACATTCAGGCGAGGCATTACTGGGTAATTTCAAACTTAATAGACTTGCACCTGAATCTCATGTAACTGCACCAAAGCTCTACACCAAAGATCAGAGGTCAGTGCTATACAAAACAACAAAGAAAAGGAGCAAAATGCAATCTCAGGCCTTGAGCCCACCAATAAGTGCAGCAGACACTAGCTCAGCTGAAATGAGTGAATTAACAAAGACAAAAGCAAAAGAACAAAGCAGAAAGGTATAGAGGAACTCAGACCAGAATTAAAACTTGAAATAAAAAAAGAAATTTTTGAATACATAGCATCAGAAGTAATGAATCAAATCCAGAAACATATGGGGGAAACCCAATGACCCCCCAGAACAAATGCAGAGAACACTATTCCAGCTGAAACTTAGGAATTAACAGAGTCGGAAGCAAAGAAACAGCAGAAAGGTAAAAAGGAACTCAAAGCTGAAATAAAAAAAGAATTCTTTGAAATCATAGCATCTGAAGTACAGAATCAATTCCGGAAATATATAGAGGAAACTGAATTTGGAAGAAACTCTGCAGTAAAATAATTAATAGCTACCTCTAAAGAAGACATTGATAAAAAAAAAATAGAGATCAGAAATGACAGATTCCTGTAATGAGCAATACAGAAGAGAAATAGATGGCATGAAGCAGTCAAAGAGATATAGAAGAACTAAAAATATCAGTCACGAGTGTACAAAACTGTTTGAGTGAAAGCAAAGATGTAGTTTCAGATGAGGACACTGGTGTAGCTAGTGAAAAGGTGAGAAAGGATCTCTTAAAAGCAACAAGGATGCAAGAAAAAATAATCCATCACCTGAAAGATGACGGCAAGATGAACAATGTGAGATTAATAGGCATCAATGAGAATGCAGGACTCAATACAAATGATATAAAAAGAATATGGCCAGAAGTAATTGCAGAAAACATCCCAAATATGAGGAAACAATCAAACGTCTAGGTAAGCAAAGCATACAGAACACCAAATAACTTCAACCCAAGTGAAAACAAACTGAGACATATAATAGTCAAGAACCCAGAAACCCAAAACAAGAATAATATACTGAAGGCTGCTAGAAAAAATCAGCAGATCACATTAAAAGGAAAACCCAACAGAATTACAGCCAACTTCTCTACACAAAGCGTGAAGGCAAGGAGGGCATGGAGCAGAGTTCTTCAAGTCCTGTATGAAAATAAATTCCAGCCCAGACTATTATACCATGCAAAACTCTCTTTCAAGTTTGATGGAGAAGTGAAATACTTCCATGACAAAGAATAAATAATTTCATGATGACAAAGTCATACCTACACAGACTACTGAAAGTGGTTCTAGAGAGAGACCACAGTAACCAAAGCTCCACAAATGAGAACAGAAGGAACCCACTAAACAGGACAGACAATTAAACACAGGATAAAAAAGGAGTAAGCAACAGCAGGTAAATATCATGACAATCGTTAGTCAACACATTTCAATTATAACCATCAATGTAAATGGACTCAGTTCACCAATTAAGAGAAATAGATTGGCACAGTGGATTAGAAAACAAAATCCAACAATATGCTGTATACAAGAAACACACTTAATTCAGAAAGACATTCATAGGCTTAAAGTCAAAGTATGGAAGACAAAACTACATGCCCCAGCACCTCAGCAAAAATCAGGAATAGCTATTCTGTTTTCAGACAGCCTCAGCTTCAAAACAAGAATGTTCAAACGACACAAAGGCCACTATATATTGGTTAGGGTAAAAATTCAAGAGCAAAAGGTAACACTCATAAATATCTATGCACCAAACACAGGAGTGCCCAACTATATAAGACAAATCTTAATGGACATAAAACACCTAATATCCAAGACCACAATCTTAACAGGAGACCTTAACACCCCCTTATCTCAAAAATATAGGTAAACCAGTGCTAGACATTGTCAAAAGCTTTTTGTGCATCAATTGAGATGATCATGTGGTTTTTAGATTTCAGTCTACTAATATAGTGTATTACAATTATACATTTGCAAATATTGAACCATCCTTGCATCGATGGGATGAATCCTACCTGGTCATGGTGTGAGATCTTCTTGATGATTTGCTGTATTCTATTTGCTAGGATTTTATTGAGGATTTTTGTATCTATGTTCATGAGGGAAATTGGCCTGTAATTCTCCTTTTTTGGTTGTGGCTTTCCCAGGTTTTGGAATCAGTATAATACTTGCCTCCAGAAATGATTTTGGGAGGACTGCTTCCTTTTCAACTTCATTGAATAGTTTGAGAAGTATAGGGATTATATCTTCTGTGAATCTCTTATAGAGTTCAGCTGTGAATCCATCACGACCTGGACTTTTCCTTGTGTGCAGGCTTTTTATATTTCATATTTCATTGGCTGTTATTATAATTTGTTATATCTTCTTGATTCAGTTTTGGTAATTTCTACCTTTCGAGGAATTTGTCCATTTCTTCTGTGTCTTCTATTCTGTGAGCATAGAGATTCTCAAATTACCTTTAATAATCTGAATTTCTACTTAGTCTGTGGTGATTACACCCTTTTCATTCCTTGTTGTTTGTAATTGAATTTTCCTTTCCTCTTTTTGATGAGGATAAGTATTATAGATTTTATTTAGTCATTCAAAGAACCAGCTTTTTGTTTCATTAATTCTTTGAATTGTTTTCTTCTTTTCAATTGAATTAATTCCTTTTCTAATCTTTATGATTTCTTCCCTTGGACTCTGGGTTTGGTGTGCTCTTCCTTTTCTAGAGGTTGGTTGTGCAGCATTAGGTTGTTTATTTGTTCCCATTCTGTTTTCCTAATGTGTGAGTTCATAGCTATGATTTTCCCTCTAAGAACTGCTTTCATCGCATCCCATAAATTATGATTAGTTGTGGTTGAATTTTCATTGAATTGTAGATATCATTGAAATTCGTTTTTAATTTCATTTATGACCCATTGATTGCTGAGTAGAGTGTTGTTTAAATTCAATGTATTTATGGGATTTGGGGGATTTCTTTTGTTATTTCATTTAATTGCACTGTGGTCAGATAATATGCATGGGATCATTTCTGTTTTCTTGCATATATTGAAGCTTGAACTATGAACTAGTATGTGGTCTATTTTAGAAAATGACCCATGTGCAGCTGAAAAAAATGTGTATTCAGCTGTGTTTGGGTAGAACACTCGTTATATGTCCACTAAGTCCTTTTGTTTGAAGCTCTTGTTCAGTTCTGCTACTTCTTTGCTAACTTTTGTGCAATTGACCTATGTTTTTGGGATAATGGGTGTTAAGGTCTCCTGTTAAGATTGTGGTATTGGATATTATGTTTTTCTTGTCCATTAATATTTGTCTTATATACATGGGTGCTCCCTTGTTTGGTGCATACATATTTATGAGTGTTACCTCTTCCTCTTGAATTTTTCCCCTAGCCAATATATAGTGGCCTTCTGTATTTCATTTTATCATTCTTCATTTGAAGTTGAGAGTGCCTAAGAACAGGATTCCTACTCCTGTTTTTTTCTGAGGTGCTGGTTCATGTAGTATTGTTTCCATGCTTTCACGTTCAGCCTATTCATTACTTTTGAGTTAAGTGTGTCTCTTGTATACAAAATATTGTTGGATCTTGCTTCCTAATCCACTGTGTCAGTCTACTTCTCTTAATTGGTGAACTAAATTCATTTACATTTATGGTTATAATTGAGATGTGTTGACTTACAATTGACATGTTATTTACCTGGTGTTGTTTGCCGCAGTATATCTTGTGTTTAATTCTTTGCCCTATTTGGTGGGTTCCTTCTGTTCTCGTTGTGCATTTCTGATCATTTTCTTCCTTCTCTAGAGCATCTTCCAGTAGTCTGTTAGGCTTGACTTCATCATCATGAATTTGTTCATTATGAATCATCATTTGTTCTTTGTTGAGGAAGTATTTCGTTTCTCCATCAAACTTGAAAGAGAGTTTTGCAGGGCATAGTATTTTGGGTTCAAATTTCTTTATATAGAGGACATGAAGTACTCAGCTCTGTGCTCTTCTTGTCTTCATGGTTTTGAAGAGAAGTTGCAATAATTCTGACAGGGTTTCCTTTGAATGCTATCTGCTTCATTTCTCTAGCAGTTTTTAGGATCCTGTTTTTTTTTTTTTTCCTTTTTTTATTTTTATTTTTTATTTTTTTATTTTTGTTTTATTGAAGTACAAATATCAATGAGATAGTTTTAAGATACCTTGACAAAATGGGTTTGATAAATTAATACATTGCAAACTGTTTTCATAATGTTTTGGTATCATAGAAGGTGCATACATGATATTATACTTGCAGACATTATTATACTGTATGTCTCTTATCAGTAAATAAAGAGAGTGTAGCTGTTTGTGTATCTTATTATTTATACTTAAATTACATCAAAGATTCAATAATTAATACTTTCTACTTTGTTATTTTCCTAGTGGTTGTCCATAGTACTAGAAGCCAACATAATATCCTGTCCAACCACCATTAGTGCAAATCTTGCCTCTCATAGAATTATGTAGAAGCACAGAGTTATCTATCCCAACTGTACTGTCCATACACACACATGATTCTTCCTTTCTATACCCCTTCCTTTGTCTACACCTATCAGAGATGGGCACTCCATTATCATTCAATTAACTTACGTGCTTGAACTCAACAACAAAATCCAACACAGTCCAGCATTCCACAACAATAGTGAGTTATCCAAAGAAGTTGTCAACCATAGCCATTTACACCTCAACTTATTATTATGGCCTCGTGATGTATACTTCATTTTTATGCTTTTCTGCTGGATGGTTAAGACCTAGATAGACCAAGACTTACATACCAACACATGTACTTTATGTTTCTTATGAGGTCAGTGAAGTCCCCTCAGGGTTTATCTTGTAGTTCTGTACCTTATTCTGTAGATCCTTTGTCTGTGTCATCCATGTGGATGCATCACAGCCAATGCTTGACCAGTTTGCTCTCTGTGAGAGCCTGAGAGAAAGTTTTCTCTCCATGTGACTCTCTCCAGGCACACTATAGAATTTTGATCTCTTTCCTCTGTGGCTCCATAATCTCCCTGTTCAGAAAATTTGGAGCTCACCTGTGTTTCATGATGTTGCAGTACAGGTTCTCCTATGTCCTGAGTCTTCGCTGACCTTGAAAGGCTAGGGCCAAAATGTTGGCTGGCCTTGTGGCTCTTCTATTTCTCCAACTTTGATCTGTGAACTTAGGTGGTTAACCATCCAGAAGAAAAGCTGATTAGTATCCTGCAGCATATGCCATTCACTCTGCCTTATTGGACTCAATTGATTTTAGTTGTTGGACATTTTCATTTCTATTTCTACTTTTCACTTCTTATACTAGGGAGACTATACAATATTTACACATGTGTGTCTGGTTTATTTCACTAATGAGTATATGTTCAAGTGACATCCATTTCAGTATAAATGCTTCAACCTTATCATTCTTTTTTTTTATTTTTGCTTTTGAAAATGCTTTTGCTTGCATTTGTTTTTTTTTTTGTTTTACTTTTGTTTTATTGAAGTGCAAATATCGATGACACAGTTTTAAGATACCTTGACAAACTTGACATTCTTAACAGCTGAGTAATACTCCATTATATAGAAATAACACATCTTTTTCAACCATTCCTCATGTGATGGACATCTTGGTTGTTTCCAAGATTTTGCTATCACACATTGTGCTGCTAGAAACATAGGTACACATATAGCACTATGATACAATGTTTTCAGTTCCTTTGGGAAAATTCCCAGTAAGGGGATAGCCGGCTTGAATGGAATTTCTAGTCCTACTCTTTTGAGGAGTCTCCACACTGACCTCCACAATGGTTGTACCAGTCTACATTCCAACCAGCAGTGGAAAAGTGTTCCTTTTTCCCCACAACCTCTCCAACATTTGTTGTTGGTTGATTTCCTTATGATAGCCATTCTTTTTGGAGTGAGATGGTATCTCAGTGTTGTTTTTGTTTGCATTTCATGAATGGCTAGCGATGTGGAGCATTTCTTCATATATTTATTCGCTTCTTTAATTTCGTCCTCTGTGAAGTGTGTCTTCATCTCAGATACCCATTTCTGAATTGGGTCTTTAAATTTGAGGGCCCTATTATATCTTAGTTCTTTATATGTTCTAGACAGTAGACCTCTGTCTGATTGCTTATTAGTTAGATTTTTTCACAATTTGTGGGTTGTCTTTTTACTCTGTTGACAATTTCTTTTGACACGCAGAAGCTCCTTAAGAAGAGTTGATCCCAGTTGTTTTTTCTTTCAAGTGCTTCCCGTCCAAATATATGTTTGTTCATGAACTGACTGATTTTAGAAATTGAATTATTGTATCCTAAAAATAAAATAAAATAAAAATAGGTCAAAACTCTAAATTTTAACATAGAAACACTTA
>PVKA01009824.1:0-66767 GCA_004027165.1 Ctenomys sociabilis
TCTATCTATCTATCTATCTATCTATCTGTCTGTCTGTCTGTCTGTCTGTCTGTCTGTCTGTCTGTCTGTCTGTCTGTCTGTCTGTCTGTCTGTCTATCTAGATAGCTATTGTTAAGGAGGACCAGTTTCTAGAGGAAGCTGTGTGCACTTACTAGAAGACAGAGGCAATAGTCTTCAGAAGATAAACCACTAGATGCTCATGGGGGAAGGAAAGGAAAAGCTCCAAAGCCCCAACTCAGCCAGTGTCTGGCATTATCTGATAGGTCTAGTATTTCCTTTGTGCTTAAAATAAAACCTATTCCCTCTCCTCTCACATGTTATAGCAATGCAATCAGGTAGACAAATGTGAGTAATCACTTGCCTACAGCATCAAGGCTTCACTTTTATGTGTTCCATTCTTTGATTACATCAAATAAGTTCTTATGAAGTGTTAGTGAAATATTACTAATTTAACATTTATATGGTATTTGTCTATTTTCAGACAGTTAAGACTGACTGCTTAAGTCGGGTGTGGTGGCGCATGCCTGTAATCCCAGCACTCGGGAGGTTGAGGCAGGAGGATTGTTGTGAGGTTGAGACCAGATACAGCTACAAAGTGAGCTTAAGGCCAGCCTGAACTGCATAGTGAGACCCTGTCTCAAAAAAGACAAAACAAAACAAAATGAAAGACTGACTGCTTAACATAGCTGTATATTAATTCATTTGATTATCCAACAATTCTGGGATTATTGGTAACTATTATCGGTTTTTCCATTTAGGTGATGAGAAAAATAAAGAAGAAAGAGATTGGGAAATTTGTTACACTCAGATGTTATTAATTGACAGAGCCAGAATTCAGACTCAGGCATGCTTTTTGCTCCTATGAGCATGATTTTTCACTTATCCATCTGCTGTCTTTCTTTTCATACATAATTGTTTTTCAGTATAATTTTCAAGCACTGTAAATGACACCACACAACACACACATGATTTTAAAAGGGTTTATGTATTTTCTTAATCATAACTCACTGTGCTAGGAGTACGCTGAGTAGCTTCTTCCTTTCTGCCAGTGGACACCACGGAGGAAGCATCGTCAGTCTCTCTTCCAACTGCTGTCATGTCTATGTCAGAGTCTGCCAAGGAGCCGGAGCAGCTACGGAAGTTCCTCATTGGGGGGCTGAGCTTTCAAACAACTGATGAAAGTTCGAGGAGCCATTTTGAGCAATGGGGAACACTCACAGATCTCGTGGTAATAAGAGACCCAAATACCAAGCATTCCAGGGGTTTGGGGCTTGGTATTTATGCCACTGTGGAGAAGGTGAATACAGCCATGAATGGAAGGACACACAAGTTAGATAGAAGAGTTGTGGAACCAAAGGGAGCTGTCTTATGAGAAGATTCTCAAAGGCCAGGTGCCCACTTAATGGTGAAGAAGATCTTTGTAGGTGGCATTAAAGAAGATACTGAAGAACATCACCTACGAGATTATTTTGAAGAAAATGGAAAAGTTGAAGTGATTGAAATCATGACCGACTGAGGCAATGGAAAAAAGAGGGGCTTTGCTTTTATAACCTTTGTTGACCACGATTCTGTGGATAAGATTGTCATTTAAAAACACCACACTGTGAATGGCCTCATCTGTGAAGTGAGGAAAGCCCTGTCCAAGCAGGAGATGGCTTGTGCTTCATCTAGCCACAGAGGTCAAAGTGGCTCTGGAAATTTTGGTGGTGGCCATGGACATGATTTTGTTGGCAATGACAGTTTCGGTCATGGAGGAAACTTCAGTGGTCAAGGTAGCTTTGGTGGCAGCTGTGGTGGGGGTGGATATGATGGTAGCGGAGATGGCGACAATGGGTTTGGTAATGAAGGAAGCAATTATGCAGGTGGTGGAGGCTATAATGAATTTGTCAGTTACAACAGTCTTCAAATTTTGGGTCCATGAAGGGAGGAAACTGAAGGCAGAAGCTATGGGCCCTATGGCGGTGGGAGCCAGTATTTTACCAAACCATGAAATCAAGGTGGCTATGGTGGCTGCAGCAGCAGCAGTAGCTATGCCAGTGGCAGAAGGTTTTAAACACTTCCAGGAAACACAGCTTAGCAGGAGAGGAGAGCCAGAGAAGTGACAGGGAAGCTATTACAGCAGATTTGTGAACTCAGCCAAGCACAGTGGTGGCCGGGCCTAGCTGCTACAAAGAAGACATGTTTTAGCCAATACTCATGTGTGTATGGACAAAAACCTCAAGCACCATATTTATGACTAATTGTATAACAGGTTATTTTAGTTTCTGTTCTGTGGAAAGTGTAAAGCATTCCAACAAAGGGTTTTAATGTAGACCTTTTTTTGTACCCATGCCGTTGATTGCTAAATGTAATAGTCTGATCATGATGCTGAATAAATGTGTCCTTAAAAAAAAAAAAAAAAAAAAAAAAAAACCTGTGAAATAAAGAAGAAATTTAATTCCTTTTAAAAGTTTGCCCATTGGTACTTTTGGCTTCCCCAGAACTACATCTCTTACTACCAGGTATGTTCTTATATTACTCATTTACTTTGTGTACTTTCTGAAGCCATTGCTATTTGTATACAGTTTGTGCATCGAAAGTGCTATTTAAGACTTGCTTTTGTGTGGGAAAAAAAATCTACATTCTATTCTCACTTACTGGAGAAGAGCTGTTGAAGAGGTGACAGTTTGTTGATGCCTTTTCATGTAGGACTAGATACCATACCAAGTTCTTTGCAAATGTTGTCACTTCAGTTGGAGGCCTAGTACCAAGTTCTCCATGAGCAAAGGCTGGCTATGTGCAACGGATTCTTCTTCTCTAGTGATCAGGAGAGTCCCATGCCTCTCTTTTGCTCAGCACAGGACAGATTCTTTTAATTCTGCTCAAGTCACTCAACAGTGTCTCTGACACAGTCAGCAAGCAATTTTCTGCTGAATTAAGTAAGGTTGTAAATTCAAAGAGGACAGTTTACTATAAAGGCGATCGCAAATCAATGTAAACAATTTGCTTCAGAGGCCTCTACCTGGACTGCCATTTAGGGTTGAGATGTGCTTCAACTGTGTTCTGAAAGCTTTCATAAAACCATCCTATAGACGCTGTTGTCACATATTTCTGACTATTATAATATGTTGACAGCTTTTGAAGGGCATCAAAACATTTTGTTCAATTTGATGTGTAAGACAAGACCCACAGGAATTTCTAATACTTGAAACGATGCACAAAACTGATAAGAAAGCTAAGCCACAGCTTTACAGAAGCTACCTATATTGTTTACATTTTTAAATGAATGGGGGAATTTATTACCATAGTGATCATACTTTCATCTTGAAAGAGTATGAAAGGAAAACTTGTCAAAGAAATTTGCTTCTGTCCTTTTATTTGTACTTGGATGAGGACATATTATGTCAAACAACTAACTAAATGTGAAGGATTTACATAATAGCTTATAGACACAAAGGCTAGGCAAAAACACTTTTGGAAAGTCAGTGCATTCCATTTAACCTTAGGAAGCCACATTTTTTTTGAAGGAGGCAGTAAGCAAATTAGAGCAGTCAATAACTTTGTTTCATTTTTCTTTATACTGACTTACTCTAATATTGTTCTCAAGTGTGTACATGACCTTTTCGTATTCTGAACAAGTTATCCTAATGACCCATACCTAATATTTAAACTTTGGATTCCTTTATATGAAGTGGAATACTCCTAGATTGCAAATATTTTAAAAATATTTTTCTTTATCATGATTTTCCAAATTAAAGAAATACAATATATTTGTGTAGTTAAATTCTCAAAAAAATTTAGTATTAGTATGCACATTATAAGCTAAAATAAAATTATACATATAAGAGCTGACCAAATATCTCAGTGGATTAAAGCACCTGCTAGCAGCTGCTGGGGCCGTGGGTTTGATCCCTGGGCTACCTTGCAGGACCAGCCCCCACAGCAGGCCGAGACAGCGATTAAGAATAGATGTGGTAGAGTGCCTGTAATCCCAGCACTCGGGAGGCTGTACACAACAGGAGAATCACTGAGTTCCATCTAGTACTGAGATCCTGAACACCTGTAGACCCTTCCTTAAAAAATACAGAAAAAATAAAATAAAACTATATATATATAGAATATGAAAATATGTTGACCTAAATATTAGTAGATAGGTGTAAACGTGTGTGTATGGTTTGTGAAAGGGGTTATTGAATACATTGGAAGTTAAAGAAAGGATGCTTTGAATCACCTACATATTATCAACAATTGTTTCTAAAAGTAACTATGTATGTATAACCAAAGGTTTGTTTGGCTTGTAGTATAATCTTTGATTCTACCACACAATAATTTTACAAGGATTTTACTCAGCTGAAAGGTGTTACAATAATATTTTCCATTCTGAGTACACATTTTAAAACGTATTAATGAAAACAAAAGTATTTTATATGATTGTAGCCAGCTGCCTCTAGCTCTTGGTTTCTTATTGTGGGGTAATGAAGATTGAAGCCCACAAAACAGCACCAGTGAGCAGGCCAAATGCATGCTTATGGGAAAGAATGAAAGAAAAGAGCTTCCTGTTAGTTGGGAAAGAGTTTTCAGTAGCAGAAAACCTATAGCTGTTTAACTCCCCTGGCCTTTTATACTGTTCTCAGGGCTAGTGAACAGGACTGAAAGCAGGGTAGCTCCAGGGTAAGCTGCGGTGCAAACAGCTTCACTTCTGTTTCACGTCCTTGCTTTCATTTCGTTAATTATTCAGGCCCTAAAATTCTCTTAAATCCCTTAGCTTAAGGTATTCAGGACCTGAACCTTATCTGCCTAAACTCCCTGCTCTTCTGGCACACTTTTGCTGGAACATTGCGTATGACACCTGCGAAGAGCACATTAGAAAGGAACAGAACAGAACCAAACATCTAAAAATGTATGATTATTATTGGTGGTATAATATATTCTGAGGGGCCAGGAGACAGCTCAGTAGAATAAGTTCTTCCCTGGAAAGCCCAAGGGCCTGAGTTCAATTCCTGGTCCTGCCAAAAAGAAAAGAATTAATATATTCTGAGACTTAGGGATGTCATATTTATAACCTTTTAATATAGACTAGGGACTAAAATCCAAACTTTTTGTCTAATTTGGAAACATCAGACCTTCTGATCAGGGGATAGTTGAAATACTGTGGTGATGAAGATCACTTTGGAAAAGACCTTTTCTCAAGGAATTCTAATTATGTTGTATATGAACAATGATGCTTGTGTAGATTTTCACCGTAAGCCAATGATCTAAAGTTTTTAGATTCTTTCTGTTTGAGAGATTGTATTCTCTAACTTTCCATAAAAAGTTGGATGTTCACCCTCAAGATTGTGAAAATTGAACTTCTATAAATGGCAGTTGTGAATCACCTATTCCATATGTGTGAAAAACAGAGAACTAGAGTTCAATTGCTACAGACCTATTTTCTAGCATTCTATTTTCTTACTAAAAAATCAGCCATGTGTATTTAAGAATTTTCAGAATATTATTGTATCTATTGTTACTTTTAACTGCACTGAGAATTTCTATAGTTTATTGAAGCTTTATTTTGAAGTAGATTAAAATAATCAAGAGAGTAATTTACAATATAAATATGTGAAGCCTCTTTTAATAAAACTGTTCATATAATTCTATTAACATATTATCCTTACATTTCAAACTTTAGTACTAAAAATTATATCTTAATGGCATATATTCAGGGTGCATGAAAGCAAAGCTTTAAGTTTCACCCCTTTTCTCTGTGTGCACCTCCTCCTCTCTGCCCACCCAGCACAGCAAGAACCCTGCAGTGGTGCATGTTATGGAAGGTGTGATTCTGTACTGGCTGTTTTATATCTTGCTTTACAGCAAAAATGTTTTGTTTCACGTGTACACATTTTTAATTCAAATGTGAAACTGAACAACCCGAACAGTAAAAAAACATCAAACTGTTCATAAGATTCAACTTTTAAATTCCATAACTGAACTTCATGGTGGTTAGACTTGGAAGGACATAGGATAAATTTGGAGCCATGGACAAAGTGCCTGCCTGGCAAGCACAAGGACCGACCCACGGGTTCTGCAGGCCATGACAGCCCCTTGGTGCAGGCCACTGAAACCAGGCATGATGGTGCATGCCTGTAATCCCAGCACTGGAAAGGCTGAGCCAGGAGAATCCCTACGAGTCTCAGCTGCATAGCAAGATTCTGTACCAGACAGGTAAATAAAGTAAAAAATAGGGTACAGCAAAAAAGGGATAAATTTGCATTGCGTAATGAATAACATTAAATTGAGAAGCACTATAATTTGCAGCTATTCATAAGGTTTACAAATAGGGTTTATTTTGTGTGTTCTGGGTTGAAAAAAATATTTATCAAAGCAAAGTCTAATTAAAGCAAAAGAAAACACCTGGAAAAATACATCAGTTAAAATTTAAACATTTCAATATCAGAAAACTAAAACTCAAGATTATATATCATTTTGAAAGTTTTTTTGAAGTTTACAAGTTACCTGGTCACAGAGAGTGTATTTTTCCATAACATTAGGCAAGATTAAAAAATAGCAACTATTTTAAAGTATCAATTATAAAATAAAACTTGGTGTTTTTTTTGTGATACTGAGGATAGAATTAGGGACCCTGCACTTGCCAAGCAGGAGTTTATGCCACTAAGCTTCACTCCAGTCCAATAAAATAAAGTTTTGAAATGTTGGAATTGGGAATTTTTTAAACAAAATTGCTGAAGGAATTTGTACAGGCCCCACCCCTGAGGAGGGCTGAGCCAGCAATTGAGACTGGGCGTGGTGGCGTTTGCCTGTAATCCCAGCTCTTGGGAGGCTGTAAACAGGCGGACCACTATGAGTCTAATCTAGTAATGAGACGCTGAACACCCTGTAGACTCTTCCCTAAAATACAAAAAAAAAAAAAACAAAAAACAAAAAAAAAAACACATATTCTTTAGAAAAATATCAATGATGTTTTAAAAATTATACAAAATCAATGTGAAAAAACTATTAAAGTAGAGTATGTATTAAGAATAAACGTATTCTAATTAACGTTACTCAATGTAACTTTTGAAAATTTGCTTTAATTAGCAGAGATGCTATTTTCATTTAAGAAAATTCATATATATGCAGTACTTGAATAACAACTGCTTTGTAGGTCTACAAGCACAATCAAGCTGTGCACTCAGTCAACAAATAATTTAAAATTGAATTATATTAATTGTTTGAGCATTACTTGTTAGCAGGTGTTGAGGTTCCAGCAATAAATTCTATAATCACTATCATAAAAATTATAAAGGGTTATGTCTTTCAGACTTTTTATCTATGATATTCTTTGCGAAATGAAGGTGCAGTCCGGACCAGTGAGGTGTCTTCTTAGGTTCTTGTGTGGACGTTCTCTCACCTTCATGTGGTGGGTCACTTTGGAAGCACAGACACTGACGTAGTGGTCAGTGCAGAGGCCAGCAGTTTCTCAAAACAAGTACTGCCCTAACAGAACAGGAATATTTTCATCACAACTAATGAGAATTTTCCCATTGCCACTATAACACTTACATGAAATTATTATTTGCATTTGATCATGGTAGTAGAGTGAATTATATAAAATGTTACATTTTAAAACTTTCTGTTACATGATTACGTAAAAGAAATATTCCTAATTTTTATGTGTTAGTAATATATAACATATACAATTTTAATGTTATAAGCCCCTTTATTATTAACAGCTAGGATTTTTCTCTCAAATAATGGTGTTACTATTCTTTATCCTCAGAATTTATTGTAAAGATGTGTGTGAAATACAAGGTGTCAGGAGGTATCAGGAGCTGCTATGTTCCACTGAGCTCCTACTAGGATCCAATGGCATTCGCTGCACCCACCTCCGTGCTTCCAAGCATGCTTTGGGTCTTCTTCCCTGGGAAGCTCAGCCCAGGGGTTTCCAGGGCGTGTTTGAGGTCTGGTCCTGTGCTATCCCACTGTCATGTAGGCAGGTATATCTTCAGGCTTTCCAGGTGCTGTTTACCTACTATGGTTTCTGGCTGTTGCACTAACGTTTTCTCAGGGACAGGGGTACCTGCTGGGTAACTCCCTTCACCCTGAATCACCCCATCACCACCATCAGCATCAACACTACCCGCCACTCAGTTGCAAGGTGAATGGGTACCATTACGATACATGCTGCAGGAGGAATTGTAAAGGAATTCCCCATGTGCACTTTTGCTTTATGGGCAAGTTGGTTCATTTATTTATTTGTTTGTTTTTTGATCAACAATCAAAATTCTTTGATCAAGAATCCAGACATGTGACTATTAGTCATGTGATGTAATTAGAATACAGTTGCCCACATTATAATGATGTAGGCTTTGTAACTCAGAGAGATACTTTGGTCTGACACCTTGTTACTTCAAAAATGTTTTCTTTCTTTCTTTCTTTCTTTCTTTCTTTCTTTCTTTCTTTCTTTCTTTCTTTCTTTCTTTCTTTCTTCCTTTCTTCCTTCCTGCCTTCCTTCCTTCCTTTCTTTCTTTCTTTCTTTCTTTCTTTCTTTCTTTCTTTCTTTCTTTCTTTCTTTCTTTGTTTTTCTTCTTTCTTTCTTTCTTTCTTTCTTTCTTTCTTTCTTTCTTTCTTTCTTTCTTTCTTTCTTTCTTCTTTCTTTCTAATTTCAGTACTGGAGATCAAACTCAGGAACTTTTGCTTGCCAGGTACACAGGTATGACGCTGAACTATATCCTGAGGCCAGAAAACTTTTATGAGTAGCTCTATGCTGACTTTTTGTTAGCAGTCGGACAGGCATACTCAGCCACATTGAAATTCTGGGTTTCCTAGATGTTCTTAATACCTTGGAGACTTATTCAAAGAAAGTACTATTTTTTATTGTTTTTGATATACTTGGTGCTCCTTAGGCAATCAATGTGTTTAATAAAATACGTGAAATATGTTTTAGATGGTACTTTATATAAGATTAATAAACTGAATGATTTTCAAAATTTAAAATAAAATTGCTAAAATACTAATTTGAACATCTCAAAAATAAAAATAGATAAAATATAAAGAATCTTAATCATAAAATTCAAGAGGTATTATAATTAAATCTTTTAAGATATAATTCCATAAACTTTTTTTGGATTCTTCTGCCTCCTCTGAATTACACAAATATTAATTATTTAATATATATCAGGGAAGTGGTATTTGTTTTAGTATTTGCCCAGAATAAATGTAATGTAATAAGAATGTCACTTGGTAGCAGATGTTGTAGGATCTAGTACACTAAGTGTTTAATTCTTATTCTGAACTAAAATCTAATGATTCAAGTTAGAATTAACTTATACTGAGTTAAATATTTTGGAAATTATATATACTGCACAAATATTATGTATATGTCAAATAAAACTTTTAGCTTTATCTCTTTCACATAAGTTTTAAAAATTGTGTTTTCTTTCCAAATGGTCAATTCAAGTTTGCCTTGTCAGCTTAACATCACTCGTTGTTCTGTCTCAATGTGCGTTTCTCATCAGTCAGCAGTATTGGAAACTCATGAATGACTTATTGATATATGATAATGATTTAGCGTTTTTAATGGGTGACTAGGAGAAGTTATCAAAAATCATCTAATTCCTTCCCAAGAAATGAGGGTCTTTTTTTCAAGCTGTGTTTCATTCTTTGCAAGTAATGAATTTGTGAGGTCAATATCCAATCAAAGGCAGACTCCTCATGAGATCAATTAGTGTCCAGCTCCCTCTGTGCTGCTGCCGGCCAGATTTCATCCTGCATATGGCTGAATTGTATTGTATTGTGTATATACTGTATTTGTCTTACTACTAGATGGGAACTTAAACTATTCCATTTCTTGGCTGTTATGAATAGTGCTGCAATAAACATCTAGAATATGTTTATTGGGACTTAATAAGAAATTTGAGTTAGTAGTAAAATGCTACCACTACTATTATTAGTAATAATAATAATAAACTCTGATTAAAATGTTCAATCATGCCGGGCGTGGTGGCGCATGCTTGTAATCCCAGCACTCGGGAGGCTGAGGCAGGAGGATTGTTGTGAGTTCGAGACCAGCCTGAGCTACAAAGTGAGCTTAAGGCCAGCCTGAACTGCATAGTGAGACCCTGTCTCAAAAAGACAAAAAAAAAAAAGACAAAAAAAAAATGTTCAATCAATTTCTATGTAAAGATGCTATACAAATACAAATACATGGAAAACATCAACCTTCCTAGGCATCACAGAGTTGCAAATTAAAGTCAGATAAAATGTCTCTCTAGTTAAGGTGGCTTCTGTCAAAAGAGAGATAACAAATGCTGGCAAGATTGTGGAGAGAAGTTCACCACACTGTGAGTGTGAATGTAAATTCCTAGAACTATTTCAGAAAAGATCATAGAGATACCAAGAACACTTAACATTCAGTAACCACACGATCTAGCAATCCCATTATTAGTTATATACCAAGGGGCACAAAATAAGAATACTGCAGAGATACTCCTCTGCAGTAGTAGTGTTGAGAGGGTGAAGCCTACCAGGAGGTGGGAGGTGAGCCACCAATGCTTCACTGTAGGAGTAAGTGTCCTCCTGCACAGGGCTGGCTTCCCACCAGATGGTACCGCTGAAAATCAAGCTCCAGTTCCTTGGCTCTGTGTTTCCTTTCTCTGCCCTGTGATCTGTCCAACAGGCACCTACTTGTCCTTTTCTGCCAAGCATGGATCAGCACAAGCCCCTTCCCAGAAACCACATTCTATTGGACTCTCAGCCTCTGGAACTATGAATTAAACCAATTCCTTATTTATAAATTGTCAGCCTCTTTTATAACAACAGAAAATAAACTAAAATGTGACCTGATCAATTACTCTATATTTAAAAATTGTCTGGTCATTAGTCTATAGAACTCATACTTATCGAAGTCACATTTGTTTACCTGATACTTCCTTGATAATTATGAATGATGATAACAAGAAGTGTAGGAAATTAAATACCAGGAAAATCTTGTTTCTCCTAGAGCACAAATCTGTCATCATGTACCAACTTTAAAAACAAATAAAGGAATGGGTTTGTTGGGTGAATATAGAAGAATCCACAACTCTGATAAACACTGCAATACTGACTAATGGTCCGAATATTTTTTGGTAGACATTCCCAAAGCAAGTTTGTGAGAAAACGTTAACCTTTTTGTCCCTTTTTGGCTCATGGCTATTTTTAGCTATTTTGGCCAGTGTTTTTTCTAGGCCTAATGATGTTGTTTGCTAGTCCGCCCGTGTTACAGCAAATGAATTTTGGATGCCCCCTGAGGCATCTAAGTAGCAACTGCACTAAATGTTCATCATGTGGAATTAATAGTGACATCTTGACAAGTTCTATTTGTTTTTAACAGCCCCTCTTAGCACACAGAATTATCACCGAGTATAGTACTGGGCGGCAAAGGGCCATGTTTGGATTTTATTATCACACTGATGGGAGAAAAGCAGAGCTGTGAGGCCGCCTTGGTGAGCAACACTTGGAAAACTCGAGGGCTGGTTACGAGCTTGGGACTAGAAGGTCTGGGTTCTCACCTCAACACCATTTCTAGTGTGAATGGAACTGAATACATACAGATTATCTGAACAGAAGAATACATGTTATTTATTCATGTGAAGTAAAAACTAACATTAAACTTTTTTAAATGATCTATACAATTTCTCAGCCTTACAAAACTGAATTTTCTCATAATGAATCATTAAATAAATCAAAGGTGCTTTGCAGAACGATGTTGTGTGATTTGTGATTTACACAGAATATTTGAGTCTCACCTAGCATGTCTCATTAATTTGCCAGTAAGAAGTATGAGTAAAGGAGAGAAAAAATAAATGGGACAAAAATGATTAAAATCAAGTAACAGGAAAAAGGAACTGAAGTGTTTTTAAATGTGGCTTTTTGCTTGGGTGGTGTTTGTTTTTGGCCTCAATTTCTCCCTTTCATGTTTAAAATAAACTGTAAAAGCTAGCAAATAAATTTGCCAATTGTTATGTTCACTTTTTTTGCTGCTACTTTGTTATTAACGTTTACTTGGAAAAATAATAAAACTCCAAGTAAGAATTGGCAACACTAATGTTAGTTCCACATGTTAAATTTATTTTTATTGCACTATTTGGAAATTTTAAAATTCTAGGCCAGTGTAATAACAAAATTAATGCAGTTAAATTATCTAATAATTATTAAAACATTTTTAATACTTGCATTTGAAACCAAAATAAAGGGAACAGAACAATCAGTGATCAACTACTTGATAAAAGATAGCAAAGAAAAAAGCAAAACAGAAGAAAACAAAAAAACACCTTGAAGCTTTTAAGGAGACAAAAAGAAATGCAAGTTTCAATAAATCCAGAGTGCCTGTTGGTTAGATCGACCTACAGGGTTTTGGGGGCACACCTTCCTTTTTGCTCATGGAGAACCTTTTCTAAAGATTTAGTATTAAATACTGAGATTGAAAGTGGACTGTTTTCCATTTTCCTGGCAAATAAAAATAGTTTCCATTTTGTCAAGTATTTAGGAATCAAATGTTGTTATTTTTGTTATGATTATTGTCAAGTAACATTTCCTGGGGGATATCAAGCTGGGTGCCACTGGAAAGGGCTCAAAAGACGGTTTGGCATTTGCCCTGCCTCCAGATACTGTTTCCCTTTGTCACCTCTGTACAATCAGTAATAAAAACACATTTGAACAAGTAAGACCAACAATCCGCTGTAGACACCTACTGCCTTTCAGAACAAGCCAAAGAACTGCCTCTGGTGCCACTGGGACAATTTGAATTTAGCAGCAATTAGTGTTTGATTCCTTCTTTACTTACTGAAATTTGTTTTGTTTTGTTTTTCAGTTATTTATTTGGTACAGGGTCCCACTACACGGCTAAGACTCATAGTGACCTTCCTGGCTGAGCCTCCCCAGAGCTGGGATTACAGGCATGCAGCGCCACGCCTGGTTCTGGGCTAGCACGGCACTCCCGGGATTCTGGGGCTAGCAGGGCGTGCAATATCTGGTATCAGACTCCGAACCAGGCAAGCACTGATGCCGCGGAGCTATCTCCCCAGCCTTGTTTGTTGTAACTTGTTGAATGTTTATTTCAAAGTCATTATAGACTTATTTTAGATGAACGAATGGGTTTCAAAGACTCTTCATAAACAAAGGACGCACTTACCTGGCAGGGGAGATGCCATGACCACAAAGGTGGATTTCCCGGGGCGAAGCACATCCATTGCACCAGATGTGCTGACGCGTGAGATTTCCCCAGATGCAGGAAACTCTTCTGAGCAATATGTGGTACTGAGGTCTGTATTTGCGCTTTCCCCAGTGTAAGAAAAATAAAAGGAAAGGACATCTCTCCTCGTTTAAAGATGTGTATGAGTGAGTACAACCATCCAAAGTGGCCAAACTAAAGACTCAAGTATAGCAACAAAAAATTTAATTTTAAAAATTTTTAAGAGGCAACAGGATTTCTTCTAGTAATTCTTGGTAGATGCTCCTAAAAGCAGTTGACAAAGAAATGGCTTAAAATAATGTGAAGGTAAAAGTCATCTTTTTCTGTGAAAGAAAATAACAAAATATAGTGATTAAATTCGAACAAGTCCAAGTACTAGTTCCTGATTAAGCAGAACTTAGCTAAGCATATTCATAGGCTCTGGAGGCAGAATTGGAAGCTTAGTAAGTCTTACACATTGTTTTAAACTATTGGCAAATAGAAAAGAAATTATAAATTAAAGTCAAATTAGATAAGTCTACTTTCATCTAAATATATGAATAATATTACCTATGTACTTCTTAACAGTTTTGAGGCTCCATGAAATTTATGAGTACAACCACACTGAAATAGTGTAATAATGTTGAGTTATTAACTGTTTTATCATCTTCATTTTAATCAGCATAAAGAGACTTACTAATCATTGCTTCTTACAAAATGCAAAGAAAGTAGATGTTAAGGGTTCCATTGCAGAAATTATCACTGTGTAATATATTTCTGAAACAGCTATTTTTAAACATCATGTTGTATACAACAAATATGTACTACTTTATCAATTTAACTTTTAAAAAATAAGATCTGAATTTTTAAATGATCCTTGTAGATTGAATAAGCTTGTATGTTACTGAACAAAGTGTGTGGTCCTCCCGACAGCAGGTTTTATGCAATCACTTTGCACCCTCCTGAGCTAGATGAGTTTTCAGCATTTTAGTAGGCAAAAATGAATTTCAACAAGTAAAATCATACCTTTAAACTACTTCTTTGCCAATTCATTACATATGTCAGACATTAAAGTGGAATGTTAACACCATCATTTGAATAATTCAAGCAAAACATTTTTCTCTTATCTGCATTTGCAATGGCATTTTAAATGAATTTCAAAAATTTTAAACTATAGGTTCAATCTGTTTTTGACTAATTTCATTCCCTAAGAACTCTATATTTAACATAGGGCATAAATTATCCATTTTAATAGAAATCCTATGTAATAGCATTGTTAGCTCTATGTTTTAGAGAGAAATTGATCTTTAAGGGGTTACAAAGCTTTCTCTAAAGTAGTCATGAATAAATCACACTCCAGTGATTATGTATATTCATAACACTCTACTCACTAAAGGTGTAATAAAAAGTTTTAGTGAATTGAAAGCCAGCACATTTAAGAATACTCTATGTCAATTACCCAATAGAAAATCAAGCATAAAGTAATAGCCTAAAATGCTTACTATTATTGCCATTAATAACATCCTCCTTGTTTTAGTAAAGTATTGCTAAGCTTTTTGATGTCAAAGAAAGTGTCGACATATAAATTAAAAGGATTTCTAAGCTTGCAGCTCTGCAGGCTAAAATTTGAAGCAGCATTTAAGCTGGCAAAGGCTAGCATTACCTCATGGCTACTTGCAATGGCAGTAGTACATGCAGGAGGAAACGCCACACCTCAAAGGAGGAAGCCTAGAAAGAGGTGCTGCATGGGATTAGTGTAGATTTTTATAATAATTCTCTTGAGAGAATAATTAGGGCACATCTCAAATTGACCTCAGGTCTTCATCACACTGAGCTCTATCTCTGAGAAATTCCAACATTACTACATGAAGACAAAATTCCCAGCACACAGATCTTTGGAGGTAAACCATATCTAGCAACAACATATTACTGACAGATAAAATAGATATATTGTTGGTGCACAATATGATACACTCATAAAAATGATTAAAGTAAGACAATTAACATAGCATTTTACATAGCTGATCATTTTTGTGGGAAGAATAATACTGACTGTCTTGGCAATTTTCACATATAGAATATAATGTTACAGTATATTCAACGTGCTATATAATAGATGCCCACAATTCATCCTGTCTGGGAGTTTTCATCTTACAACCAACAGGTGCTTGTTTCCCTACCTGTCCCACACCCCGGGCTTAGCCACAATGTCTCTTCTGCTTGTTTGAGTTCAACATTTTTATATTTTAAATGTCAGCAAGATTATTGTCTTTCTGTGCTTGGCTTATTCATGTAGCAGAAAATTGAGGCACTGTGGGCTCATCCACAAAAGGTAGCATTTACTTTCTATGTAAACGATTTCTAGGTGAAATCGTTTTTTAGTGAAATATGTGAGTATGTGTATGACATTGTCTTTATGTGCATTCTGGTTGGTGGTACTTAGGTTGATGTTAAATCTCTGCTGTTTGAATAAGGTTGCATTGAACAAGAGAATGCAGATATTATTTGGCATGCTGAATTTGTTTCAGATATACGTATGTGTGTGTGTGTGTATGTGTGTGTGTGTGTGTGTATACATATATATATGCTGGATCATATGAGAGATCTTTTAATAATTTTTTTAGGAAACCTCAACATTTTTTTGAATAATGGTTATATCTGTTCAGATTTCCAAGAACATCAGGCAAAAGTTCTTTTTTCTCTATGTCTTTAGTAATAGAAACTTTCTTTTGATAAGGGCCACTTTACTGGATTCCTTTTTTTCTAAATGTATTTAGTGCAGGATCTACAGGGTCTCACTATGTAGGTTAGACTTATGGTGATCCTCCTGTTTTCATCTTCCCAAGCACTGGGATTACAGGCACAGCCACCGAATCCAGTCTCAATTGCCCTCTCAGCATGCCCCAGGGGAGCTGGCACAGCACACTGCGGATCCAACCCCCAGCCAGTGAGCTCTGCCCAAGCAGGCACTTTAGTCCACTGAGCTATCTGGTCAGACAGAGAAAGCCCACTTTATTAAGGATGCAATTATATCTAACTTTTAAATTTTCAGTGTCCTTGTATGAATGGTATTGAATGTTTATTCACATAGTTGATAGCTGTTTAAACATCTTCATATAAGCAATGGCTATTCAAGTCCTTTGCCTGTTCAAAATTGCTTTATTTTCTTGCTATTTTGTTGATTAAAATCTTTATATACTTTTGCAATTAACACTGTATCAGGTATAATTTGTAAATGTTTCCCTCTATTCTGTAGGCTCTCTTTTCATTCTATTTTTCATTTGTCTAACTTTTTAGTTAGACATAATTATATTTGCTCAGTTGTGTTGTTTGTGTTCTAGGTGTCATATCCAAAAAAATCTGTACCTACACCTATGTCATGGAGCTTTCTCTATGATATTTTGTTGTAGCTGTGTTTTTGTTTTTTATTTTTACTTTTTTAAGGAAGTCTCACTACATTGTCCAGGCTAGCTTTAATCTTCTATGCTTCATTTCAGGTTTTGTGTTTAATTCTTTGAACTATTTTTGGTTCAATTTTGAATATAGTATGACAGAGATAAGGACCATTGTTTCTTTCTTTGCCATGTGGAAATCCACTTGTATAACATTTTTTATTGAAGTATCTTTCTGCAGTTTGTTTTCTTGAAACTTTCTCATGTATAGATTTATTTTTAGACTTTCTATTCTGTTTTATTCTTCTGTTTGTCTATTTACATGCCATTATAGCTCTGTGATTATTATAGAGTATGAATTGTTTTGAGTTTGACTAGTGTTCTTTCTGTTCAATATTTCTGTTATGGCTTGTATCTAGGTGCCCCCCAAAACCTCGTGCAGTAATAGGGTGGCTTCTAGGATTTGTGATTAACTCATGACCCGATTATGGGCATGAGTGCTGTTCCGCCCACCCTGGGCTGGGTAGTCTGCATTATAATGTGAGGAAGGGAAAGGCTTGCTACGAGCCACAGCTGCTGCCCTTCTCTTTGCTGTGTTCCGTTACCGCAAGCAGTTGATCTCTTCCATGTGCATTTTACCTTGGAGCCATCTGGGTATGGACTGAAACCTCCACTAACTGTGAGCTAAATAAACCTTGCCTTATTTAATTTTGGGTGCCAGGTATATTGTCCCAGCAATGAGACAAAAGTAACTGAGTCAACTTCTTTGGCTATTCAGGTTCATTTGTGGTTCAATAAAATTTTTAATATTTTTAGAAACACAATAATATTATGATATGTGTCTAGGCGTTCCTTCAAAGCCTCATGCAGACATTGGGACAGGCTTCTAGAGTTCTTGATTAATTCGTGATCCAATGTTGGGATTGTGGGTGTAAGTGCTACACCTACTGTGGAGTAGGTAATCTGTATACCGTATAAGGAGGGGAGAAAGGCTTGCTAGATGGTAGAGCTGTGGCTCCTCCCTTTGGGATCTTTGTTGTTCTCCACCTCCATGAGCTGCTGTCCATGCGCCACTCTGCCTTGGAGCGATGACTATGGACAGAAACCTTCACTGACCATGAGCTAAATAAACTTCCTTTCTTAATTTTGGGTATAAGGTATTTTGTCCTTATAAAGAAAAATAACTGAGACACAGACAAAAGCATCAGAACACTGGGTCATGCTAAGAGATGCTACACTGTATAATATTATGAAATTAAGTGACTTCTTGGTAAATAAAGAAACATTCATCACCTTAGCAGTTTGGAGTTATTTTTTCCTCATAGTTTTATACATTACTGATATGAATGCTGCGAGATAATCACATTTCTTGTCCTCTAGTACTATATATACCAGAAGAAGAGAAAAACTACCTGAATGGATTCTTCCATGAAGGCTCATATTGTAGTATGATTTGTTTACAGATTGCTTGTGATGGAAGAAGGAAAATGTTACTAAATCCATAGCAGTAGTAGGTACTTTGATTAGAAATTGAATCAGTCAATAAGTATATATTTCAGAAAGAATGTCTTCAAATCTTCAAGACTTAGAACCATTTTTACAAATAAGGATTCTACTATCTACAATTTAATAAAACAACAAATATCATTAACAGATATCATTAATCTTTAGTTAAACTCACAATATTTTTAATAGTTTTAAAATGAAATTGCCTATTAAAATCCACACCTTCTGTCTTCTGCTAATACTCTGCTAATAAAACATATGCCAAAGGGTCCTATATTTGACTTAGTGTATAATTTGAAGACCTAAATATACAGACCAGAAAATTTTGATAATATATTAAGAAAAAAATGATTTGCCTTCAAACAACAAAAATAACAGTACTTTTTCATTGGAACTGTGTCAAGTTTCCTTATTATATGTTCTATTTAGTGTTGCTTTTCTGAATTTCTGGTTGATTGCTCTAAACATGAACTCATCTTGCTAAGACCTAGAGGTGTTTTGAAAGCTCAGAGGTCTGTGTACCTGCTCCTTACATGGCTTGATTGGCAGCATGAAGGCATAGGCACTCGTGAGCAACTCAAGGTGTGCAGAGGAGAGAGAGAGAGAGAGAGAGAGAGAGAGAGAGAGAGAGAGAGAATCAGCTATAAGTAAATATCCTCAGTAGCATCCTGAAAACTTGCGCTGCTCAGCTTCCTTAATTAGACTACATACTCAATTAGAGATCATTGTTACGTAGTTTTGCTTGTTTCTGGTGCTCTTCGCTGCTGCTCATCCCGAATAACAGTCCATGTAACATTAGTCTTACCAAGACCTAGCCTCGCTAGGATCAAGAGTGAAAGAACATTTGCCAAAGGAGGCACTTAATGAATGAACTGGAACATCTCGTGATGGTACTTCCACAGTCTCTGTATTGGCCTACACCTGCCTTCTTGCGCCTGTCCTGTTTTCTTACCTATTCAATCAGGAGCTTTTACACATTCTTGCTTTGTGTTCCTGTTTCACAAATTCTTCACAAGGTTTTCACTACAGTGAGCCCAATAAGTTGATAACTTACACAAAAATATCCTTTATTCTGACTTTACTATCCAGCGATAAAAGTCTATTTCTTAGAATTTGCTGAGTAGGCCTCTACTACTTCTGTCACTGAACCAGCTGAGCCTCTTTGCCTTGTAGAAAACTAATTCCAAAGGCTGGACCAAGGACCTGCTTAGGTAAGCGCAGGGGCTGGGGTTCGATCCCCAGCACCACATGGCTGTGCCAGCCCTGCCCTTTGGTGAGCTGAACCAGCCACTGAGACTTGGAGTCGTGGAGCATACCTGTAATCTCAGCCCTGAGGAGGATGCAAACAGCAGGATCACTGCAAGCCCGAGCTGCATAGTGATACTCTGTACCAAATACATAAAAAACTAATTCCAGTACAAGAGCTATTTTGTCCTTATCATAAAGAAGAAAAGAGATATCCTCCTATTTTCTGCTTATGTGGAACAAATCAAAAGAAGTACTGTGTTCCCAGGGAATTCTAGTGGAAGGAGGAAATTTGCCACCTTCTTTGGCAAGCTACTTCAGTAAGTCATTGCATTCCTTAAAATGATAGTCACTACTCTAGCAATCACTGGTACTAAATTTGTAATTCTTTTTTTTTTTTTTTTTTTTGTGGAACCAGGGATTGAACTCAGGCCCTTGTGCTTGTCAGGGAAGTGCTTATTCCACTGAGCCATCTCCCCAGCCCCCAAAATTTGTATTTCTTTTATTTATTATTTTTTTTTTTTTGAAATATAAGCATTCCTTTATTTCTTTTTGGCAGAACTTGGGATTGAACTCAGGCCCTTGGGCTTGTCAGGCAGATGCTTGATTCTACTGAGCCATTTCTCTAGCCCAACTGGGACTAAATTTGAAAATTCATTTATTTGTTTAATTTATCCTAGGTCGGTTTCAGAACTCTGGGGCAGTGAAGCAAGTGATTTGGAGTTTCAACATAACTCAGCATAACTGTGCTCTGGGGAATAATGGAGGTGACCTGAACTATTTAGATTTATTGATTGGGTCCAATTGGAATCCAGATATTTTGTCTGTGTAATAGCATGTGAGCACACACACACACACACGCACACACACACACACCCCTTTGTGTACACATGTAGACAGTAAAGCTGGGATTCATTGGTTTCTTATGATAAGTAGCACAATTTTTATGAGGAAAGCAGAACAGGTCAACCCACATCCTTGCTATTATCTATCTATGTATCTATCTATCTATCTATCTATCTATCTATCTATCTATCTATCATCTATCTATCTATCTGTATATTAATGCATTTAGGACAGGGTCTACAGCATCTCACTATGTAGACCAGACTCACAGTGATTCTCTTTTTCTCAGCCTCCTAGGCTTTGAGATTAGAGGCCTGCCCAGTCTCCACTACAGTCTCAGCACACCCTGGGATCAGGGCCAGTGCCTTATGGATATTTACATTATAAATTCTAGAACATTAATTCAAGATAAATAAAATAATCAGACTCAGTAATGGGAGTTAAAATTATATTTTTAGTTTTTCAGATGATTATAACTATATTGTATTTTTATGTGTGCCAGGTCGTATGCCAAGTATCACATATCAAATATTTCATTTGCAAATTTTAGAACACTGCATAAAGCCTGTTATCATTTCTATTTTTAAAATGAAATAACAAGTTCAGAAAGGATAAGTCCCTTGTCTGTAGTACACAGTGAAAAAAATGGCAAATATAGGACTGAAACATAAATCTGTCTGTCTCTGAAGATAAGATAATACAGGAACTACCCACTTTACCTCTCTGGTCATGTGAGAGAGGCCATTATTCTTCCCCTGTTCTCTGTGTCCCAGGTTTCGCCTTATTTTTTCTTACTTTTTGTGTGCCAAGTTGATAAGTCAGGATATGTTTGCCTAATGTTCCAAATTCTGGGTGTGCCTATTAAAGTAGTGAATAACGAAACACTTATTATAATTTGTCATCAATTATTTTCTCTCTCATAGGGTAGGCCAACGACCATGTCTAGTTTATCACTATTTATCCGAAAAAACAAAGGCAGTTGTACTCAAAAGTATGGGTTCTAGATCTAAACTAGGTTGTGGCTTTATGAGTTTTTGTTGTAAAATGTGTGATATTTAACTCTTGTGCCTAACTCCATGGCCTCCATTTTCTTTCTTTTTAATTTTTAATATTTTTTTCATTCACAGAATATTTTATTGAACCTGGTGTGGTGGTCCATGTCTGTTAGCATAGCTTTTATTTTTTTCCATAATTTTATTGAAGAATAAATAGCAATGAGACAGTTTCAAATCAAATCATTACAGCAGATTCAATAATTAATACATTGTATATTGTTTTCTTAGTGGCTACTTGTTGTACAAGGGGTGCAGACATGATATTCTATTTACAAACACTATTAGAGCAGATGCTTCTATTCATTGCATTAAGAGAATGTAGCTGGATAGCTATCTTTCTTTAAAAGCTGAATTATAGTACAGATTCAATAATTAATACTTTTTGCACTGTTATCTTCCTAGTGGTTATCCATAGTACAATACAGACAGGATATCCTGTCCAAACACTGTTAGTGCAAATCTTTCTTCTCATAGAATTACATGAAATTAGCTGCATATTTATCCTAACTGTTATGTATATACAAATACAGAATGGTTCTTCCTTTGTATCCCCCCCTTTTTTTTAGTCCTGTCAGAGATGGGTATTCTATTGTCATTCAATTATTATAGGTACTTGAATTCAACGAAACATCCAATGCAGTCCAGCATTCCACAATATAAAGTAAAAAATAGCAAATTGCATATATCCTGAAATTGCGGAAGCATAAATGAGCAAAAGAAAAATGCTTAAAATATTTTCTGTTTTTAACAAGACAACTAAGATTAGTTATATTAGTTTTCATCTATTCCTGACACCTGTAATAGTGTTGATGAAATAAGAAGCACTCAGTAAATATATAAATTGAATAAATACATGCATGCGTGAGTGAAAGAATTAATGAATAATTAAAATCTATAGATTTATCCTACTATCTTTTCTGGTTTATTACATCATTGTTACTTAAGTTTGGTGCTGTCTGTGGAACACTATCCCAGAGACGAGTGCTGCAGTAGTTCTTCATCAAGGCCTCAGGAATCAACTCTTTGGATGCCCTAGAGAAAGTTCTGGCTTTGGAGTCTGGAGGCTAAGACTTTATCTCACAATTCAAAAATGAAAATCACAAATTATGCAGACATGCTTTGCCTCTGTAGCACTGTGTTTTATTCCTATAAGAATATTTAAAAAGAAATATAAAAATTATTGACTACCACTGGGGTCAAATACAACAAGGATATAGTCAGCTAGGCGGAGGGGCACACACCTGTTCTTTTCTCCGCTCATGAGACAGGGGATAAAGGATTGCCCGAGCCAGGAGACGAAACCAGTTTGATAACAAAGTGAACAAAAGACATTTGGCAGTAAACAGTGGTATAACCGTGGGGGAGATGGGAGGGGAACCCAGGGACAGAAGAGCGAGGAGGATGTGCGGTAGAAACAAGAATGATCGGGTCTCGTATGCGTGTGCTCTGTCTTCCAAAGATGAATGTAATTATATTTCTCAAATATATATTAATAAAAAAGAAAAAAAATGGAAAATGTATCATGGATACGTTGAAAATTGTTTTACTGAATAAGAATAGTATTCTCTTCTTATAGCTATACAGTACATGATGCATTCATGTAGATAACACTCTAGTGAACACATACTGTTTTAAGAACTTCATATATATGTCATTTTCAATCTGTATAACATCACATAAAAATTAAATCAACTTAATTAGTGAGAAAAACAAATTCATACAGGTTAAAGAAACTGAGCAACTCTCTTACCTAGAAAATATTATTGTTGGAAAAATATGTTGTTTCATTTTATTCTTATGTATTTCACCCCTTTTTTAGCACACAGTACTCTGAAAAGGAAAGGAGATTGCTCAAAGGGTTACCTTTTAAACATACTGAATGTAGTCAGTAAAAATAAAAACAATGCTGAAATATTTTTGGCATTTTTATTGGACATCCCATCCTTGGGAACACTTCAAGGCAGTGGTTAGTCATGCTCCCTGGAGAGCACACTAAGACTGAGCAGCTAGATTAAATTTAGTGTGGAGCTACTGTATGCAGCTGTCTTAGGAAAAGCAGTTGTAGACTGCAATTGTCATCATTTTTACAGAAAAGTTCAGTTTTATGAGCTTTAATGTGAGAAAATGTAAAATATTTCACATAGAGGAAGCATGGAGGACATTTGTCCACTAGAAAGCACCTGTTCTAAGCTGAATTTAAGTCAACAGCAAAAGTAGTGACCAAACACACCTCAGCGAGGTTCTGTCCTGGGACAGGAGAAGAGAGCATCTCAGGTGGCAGAAGCACTGGCAGGGACTCCAGCTAATTTATACTCCTCTTTTCTCTAACTTGGAGTCAAATGCTCATGGAAGTTCTGACCAAGGTGGCCTTGTGTTTCCCTCAGCTCTGCTAAACTTTAGACAGATTTCTTTCCTACAATAAGCCACAGAGCTCTCTTTTCACAAGTTATTTCAGTTAGAAAACCCATAGCCTTAAATTCTTTTTACTTCCCTCTAAGATGTAAATCATTTTTTTTTTTTTTAGCCTCCTGACAGCTCTCCTGTATGGAACCATCTTTCTCAAGGACTTAGGGTCTGTTCCTTGAAACATAGCCATTAAGAAAGATAGGTCCCTATCTCCTGCGTCTCCATGGTGAGCATCAGTTAGTCAACAAAGTGGGATGCTGTCATTGAGCGACCTCCCCATCAAAATCCTCTAGCACTTTTCACTAGTTTACCTCAGTCTTTAAAATCTTTTCATTTTTTCCAGTGAGATTTGAGTTCATTCTCTCATAATCACTGTGAAACCTGTGCCATAGTGCTTTAAAGAGATATCTTCCCTTTCATATTCAATGAGACATTATTAACAGTTTCCAAGATATACAACAAACCTAAGGATTCACCAACAGATAAAATACATTCTTTAATCAACAAACTTTGTTAGGAAAAATTTTTACAATATTGAAACAATCTTTATATATACAAATTGATTTTTCTACATATTTATGTACATATATATATGTATATGCACATATGTGGTGGTCTACCAATAGAAACAAAGAAGTTAAATATTTGAGTAACATTATGCACAAAATATTAAAATATGTCACCTTATAGTATATAATAATTATATAATATATAACTCATAATGTTACCTATACACTTTGCCCTCCTTAGATAGATTGTGCATTCTGAGTGTAATTCAATCAGTTTTATGTAAATTTGTGTTCCATACATGCTTTATTAAAAACACTGGTTCTTGCCAGGTGTGGTGGTACACACCTGTACCCCAGCCCGCAGAAGGCTAAGGCAGGAGGATTGGTGCAAAGACCAGCCTGTGCTGTAAATTGAGCTCGAGGCCAGCCTGAACTGTATAGCAAGACCATGTCTCAAAAAGAATAAATAAATAAATAAATAAATAAATAAATAAATAAAACATTGGTTTTGGTATGATGTTCTTAGGTAGCAGCATCTGCACTAATATTTGAGTACTTATTAAATGGACTATTTTTCTTCCAGTGAATATGTTTGGCCCCCTTGTCAAAGGTAGGGTGGATGCGTATGTCTGAATCTTCTAATCTGTTCCCTTGATCCTCAGGTCTATTTTTTTTTTTCAATACCATGATGATTTTATCACAGTGAAGTTTCTGAGTATAATTTCAAGTCAAGGACTGTGAGGCCTCATGCCTTTCCTTTGTTGCCCAGGGTTGTTTTTGATATTCTAGGTCTCTCTTGATTCCAAATGAATTTTAGGAATACTTTCCCTAGATCTCTGAGGTATACTAATGATATTTTAATCAGGACTCCATTGATTCTGTATAACAGTGTTTTGAGTGCGGTCATTTTCACAATGCTGTTTCTTCTTGGTGCTGGAAATACTGGTTTTCCACAGGCTAAAGGCTAAAATTAGATGTAGTTCTATCACTGTGCACTAAACTGCAGTCAAAATGGATCAGAGATTTATATATTAAAACAGAAACACTAAATCTCCTGGAGGGATCTGATCTTCCAGTAGCGGATGACCCAAGGTATGCTAAATGCGAGTGTCCTGTAGAAGGCTAGAAAAAGGGTTGGCTAGCGGGCTGCGTCGGAGACATGGAGCAAGGCTAAGGAAGGCATGGGTCCTGGAGTGCTGGGCCTGCCAACGCCCAGGGCACATATGGAAGTGGTGTGGCCAGCTGGCAAGGTTATGACAACTACAATTATTATGGTGCCCAGAACACCAGCGACACCGCAGGAGCAGCATACAGCTACAGTCCAGCTTCATGGGAGGCCACCAAAGCCAGTGATGGTGGCCTGGCAGCTGGGGGCCCTTGTATGCACTTGGCCTCTTATGGTCCAGAACCATGCACCGACAATTCTGACTCTCTCACTGCCAAGATCAACCAGCAGCTGGATTTGATGTCCAAGAAAGGAGGCAGGGGCGAGAGCGGTAGCGGTAGGGAGGGCATGCAGGACCGGGAGAGATCCTTCTGCTTCCAGCTATGTGAGTTGTATGATTCCAGGCCTTACTTGCTCGAATATAATCCATACCACTCCAGCTACAACTATGACTATGACTTCGACCTGAAGAATGACCACAGTGGCAGCTTTGGTGGGCAGTACAATGACTGCTGGGACCCAGTCCGGAGCAAGAGTCCCTCGATGGCTTTATGCAAGGCCAGGGCCAGAGTTAAGGCCCAGGCTAGGGCTGCTTCCAAGACTGGAGCAGTTCAAGCACTTTTATATGCAGTGACCCACCTCATGCCACCCTTAGCCTCTACTGAGGCCCTATTCACTTCCTGGAATGAGCTAAACTACCTGGGTGGATGAGGCTTGGGAGGCTCTTCCCCAAGCAGGCCACCCCCTTCCCTCTTCTCCCAGTCCATGGTCCCTGACTACAGCATGATGGGAATGCAAGGGACAGGAGGATACACAACACCATGCCTTATGGATGTGACCAATCAGAAGCTCAGATAAGAGATCGATGTAGAAGGAGAAGGTTTGAGTGCTTCGGACTAGATAATATGAGCAGGAAAATGGAAGCAATTTCCAATGTTTGAGGTACCGGATGCCAAACTGACCCATTATGACAGCAAAAGCAATTTTTCAGACAACAATGATGGAGCTGGTTACTTCTGGTCAGGAGATGAAAATTCTGGGATGAGGTTGAAATCTATGATGCTGGAAAGCAGAGGAGAGAAGGATGAGAAGGATGAGGAAATGAGGAAGAGGCAAGAGAAGCGAAGGAGGAGGGACAGGATGAGGGACCATGCACCTGACAGAATTCAGTTCAGTTTGCCTATTTTGGGTGCAAGTTGCATAGCTTTGAAAATGAAGAAATCCAGAAACACCTTCAGAGCAAATTTCACAAGGAGATGCTGCGATCTGTAAGCACCTAACTGCCTGACAAGACAGTAGAGTTCCTCCAGGAGTACATTATAAACAGGAATAAGAAGGTTGAGAAGCATCAGGAGTTGATGGAAAAGGAAAACTCAAAACCAAACCAGACCCTTTCAAAAGGGATTGGACTTCAAGAAGATGGAGGCTGCACACTACATGCTGATTCCTGCACAGTACCAGCTCCTCCAGCGGCACCTGCACTCCATGGACCACAACCATAACTGCAGGTTGCCTGCTGAGCAGCTTAAGAAAACAAGTCTCCATGTGATTAAGAGTGTTTTGAATGACATACACGTAGTGAAGATGCAGGAAAACTACCTCCAGGGTGAGGACCCTTTCACCAATGAAACTATTGATCCAGAAATAGAAAGAGATGACAATTCAGGTGAGGATGAGGAAGACTCCTGAGGAGGTGGCTGCAACAGTCTTAGCAGAAGTGATTACAGCAGCTGTGAGGGCTGTCGATGGGAAGGAGCTACTGCTGGAGACAGCAGTGAAGACTGGCCCAAGGGGAAGGCCCGGTGGACATGGAAGGGGCCGCCGGTGGCCTCTGCACTGAACAGCTTCTGGAAGAGCCAGTCTCCCATGGAACAGCATCTGAGAAGGAGAACCCTGAAGCCAAGGCTGGAGGGGAGGCTGCTGAGGTGAAAAGTGAGGCAGTAACACTGGCAGCGCAGGCAGAGAGTGCCACAGTCAAAACTGCTCCTGCTCCAGATGCCATGGAAGCTGAAGTGGGACATATTATTTCAGAGTCCAAAAATGATAAGCCCATGGAGTGATTGTCCTTCCCTATTTCAAGGGATGTGTTAGGTACTGCATTGCTTGCTCTTTGGTTTGTAAGCAGTACTAGGGTGTGTTAATGGAATATGCTGTAAACTAATTCTATTGAAGAGACTGAGCCATCTCCCTTAGGAGCTTCTCTTGAAAAGTTGCATAGCTTCCCGCCTTGGCTTGGAGGTTATAGAGGTTGTACATTTCTTTCAAGCAGCAGTGATATCTTTAGGAAGCAGATGAGAGTAATAAAATTTGGCTAATTAGCTTTTGAAAAAATAAATAAATCTCCTGGAGGGGGAACATGGTAGAAATCTTGAAGTCATGGGTGTAGGCTGAGAGAGCATGAACAAAAATGAAATTGCATGGGAAATTCTTCAAAGAAACAACGACTGGTATCTCATCTTTGGGAGAAGTTTATGCACTTCAAGAAAAAATCACCAACAGGGTATAAACAAAATCCAACAATTGGGAAAAATTGTAGTTGACTCTCCCTAAGACAAAAGACTTCTATTAAGAACATATCAAGAGTTTTTTTAAGAAATCAGTTCCCAAAATTTCAAATGCCCAAGCTAAAAAGGGATATCTGAGATGAATATACGCTTTTCAGATGAAGACAAACAAATGGAAAATAAATACAGGAAAAATGCTCAATGTCATTGGCCAATTGAGACATGAAATGGAAACAACACTGAGATTTCATCTCAACCTAGATAGAATGGCTAATATCAAGAAGTCAGCCAATAACAGACTGCGAGAAACAAGAAGTCCTTTTCTATTTGCTGTGAGTGTACACTGATACAGGCTTTATGGAAATTAATATGGAGATTGCTTAGAAAACTAGTATTAGAGGGACCATTCCACCCAGTTATCCCCTTCCTCAGTGTTTTTCCAGAGGAACTGAAAATACACCACTGTGATATATTTATAGTAGCACAATTTGTCTTTGCTAAATATTGGAAACCACCTATATGAGTATCAACTGAGGAACAGATAAAAAAGTAGAGGTATTTTGTACAATGGAGTATTACTCATCTATAAAAAAGACAAGCTAGACATTTTTGCAACTGGAAACTGTAGTCATAAGTGAAATAAATCAGACCTACATGTGTAAACATCATATCATCTTGGTAGTGTAAAACCTTGAAAGAGTAAATAGGACCTTAACAATACAATGGATACTATAAAAGGGAAAAAAATGTTCAAAGAGAAAGAACAACTTGGATGAGGAAAAGGAGGAAAGAAAGAAAGAAATAAAGAAAGAAAGAAAGAAAGAAAGAGAGAGAGAGAGAGAGAGAGAGAGAGAGAAAAAGACTTATTTCTTTATATATACAGGAGAACTTCAATAATTGTGCTGCTGATTTCTGTTGGTTTATTGAACAGAGCAGTTATTACCTAATTTTTTCTCTCCTTTTAATTTTTATAATTTTTGACCAATCCTGTAGGCATACATTGGTAGACTGAACTACTAATTTGTGGATAACAATATGGAGTAACAACCATTGTTGAATTCCTGTCATTTTATTTAGTGAAAATCTGCATCGTTTCTAGTTTTTCCTTTTGCTACTTTTTGTATTCTCTTTAAAAATGAAAAAAGTGTTTTGATCATATAGATTAGTTTCTTTTCTTTTCTTTTTTTTCTGAAGAACCAATGAAATTTTTATTGAGAGGGGGCCACAAGGAAAATATCACAGCCTTGACACAGCCACAGGCTACATTAGCATTTCAAGTAATAAACTGGCAATAAGGTAACATGTTCCTTACCCAAAAGATAAGCTGCCTCTCTGGGCCAGGAACAAGGTGTGTTCCAAAGGCTCCAGGCAAAAACGAATTTGATAAAGGAGTCAATGCTCAAATTGCTTAATTTTTGATCTTCCTGTTGCCAGGAGATTATCTAATAAGGCATCGTTAATAGGAGGCTAAAAAAATATAATGTTGGGTTTAGACTTTTAACCTTTCTGTTCTATAAAAATCAACTTCTTGAAGTTCAGTAGTTCACAAATCTCTTAACTAGACAATAGTTCCCATTTCACTGTTCATCAGAGCCAAAACCCTTTAATCTTCAAGGGAAAAGTTTCACTGCAAGATTGTTCTGGCCCGGGGACCACACACTTGGGGCCCCCTTCTGTCCCTCTCTTGGACAGAAGCTTTCTTTCTTCCAGTAAATATATTCTGCTTGTAAAAAACAAAATGTTTTGATAACTGCCAAAAAAAGCACAAAGGCCTACTGGCCAGGGAAAAAGCTCTCTTTACATGTAGTGTGTGACTCTCCTTTCTGCAGTTGTCTCCAGAGTGTAAAAATTTCAAGACATGCACATCTACAGCTTGATGGCAAGAAAAGGCTATACGCAAAAAGCCTTTCAGAGTTCTTATCTCCCTGCCTGTCACCTGAAATTCACTTTATATCCTTGCATACAGAAACAAACCAAGCAAAATGAAGGTGCCTCCCACTCCCCATCGTGCTACGTGTTCAAGCTGGCCATGAACTCACTATGTAGCCCAGCTTGGCCTCAAACTCACAGCAGTCCTCCTGCCTTATCATCCCAAATGTTGTGATTACAGGTGTGTAAACTGGTTATCTGTTTTATGGCTCACAGAAAATAGTGTGGTGATAACTTTCAATAAATAGGAGGCTGGCTACAGAGACAGTTCTCATGCAACTCCACCAGCTCCCAGGCAGCTTGCAGGGAGCTCCAGCCTGCTAGCATGTGTGCATTAAGAGGACTCTTGGTACCTGAGAGGGTTCTCAGTTGGTATGAGAGAGAGCTCAACTTCAGCATAAGGTCTCACTACATGAAATGTAGGCTCTAAAACACATTCTTATGCTATCTTTAATCCAAACTTTAGCACCACTTTTTTTTTTAATTGAATTTCACTTTATAGCATCCAAACAGAGGAACCAAAGTCCATAGGCAAAGTAAAATAAGTCACACACTTCTTTATATCCTTAGTTTCTTCATAAATTTTATGCAAAAGACCAAGATAGCCATTCTGTTAAAATAGATTTCTGCTCTCAGCCACAGTGGCCACAGGCAAAGACTATATTTCCCAATAATAAGAGACGCCTTCATCATCTTGGTCATAGTTGAAATGAGTTCAGTTGGTCATGCAACTGTCCAGCTGCTGTTTCACCTGAAGCTCCTTTTTCCCCACGTCCATTGAATTTTTGGTATTGTCATTGCAGTGCATGGTGCACTGGGCAGGCAGTCCCGGAACTTTCCCAGCTCATTGGTCACCAACGCGTAGGCCTGAGCTAGAGATGTATGGCAGCGCTCGATGCACTGGTGCACCCGCTGCCTGGTCAGCTGCTCATCCTCACAGCAGCTGGCCCTGCACTGGGACATGACGCCCTGCATCTTCCAGATGTTCCCTCTCTCCACACTCTTCACCATGGAGTCCACACTGCCTGCACCCAGAGCTGCTGCAGCTCTGCCATAGTGACCCTGATCTATTTTCATTTAACTTTTAAATGGGCTATTGCTCTCCTTTCCAGTAAAGTATTTTTTGACAGAAATAACTTCTGGAAATTTTTTATCAATCACAAAAAATTGGAATCGCTATTAAACTTAATTTCAAGCAATTGATATGAATATAAGACTGGTATCACTGACAAATTCCTCTTGGATAATGCATCACCAGGCATCATTTTACTCTTTCACATTCACAAAGAAACCTGAAATCACATTAAGCAAAATTAAAATAAATGGAGTGAGTTATGAAACATAAATGTAAAGTCATGTTTCTGTAGTCTTATGTAAATTAAACTTGGCATCTGCATGTGCTAAGTTTTTGTTTTTACCATAAACCTAAAATGTCTAACGTAGTTTAAAATGGTGGAAAAGAATCATAAAATGGTAGAGATGTGTAAGCATATTTGTATTCTCTGGCTTTTGTACTGCCTAAATTATTAGTATATTATTATGTCTCTCTTGTATGATAAATATTTATAAACATCTTAAATTGAAACAGATAATATATACATCCTTGAGAAATTCAAGTTGTGTATTTCTTTTCTTTAAAAAATATTTGCTTTTTGTACTATTGCTGTCAAAATATTCTAACCCAATATGGAAAACAATATAAAACAATAAAATAAGCACTTGCCAATTGATGACGCAGACCAAACAGCAGATTGTGCGACAAGACTGTGCCACAGGGCTGCTGGATTTACAAGTCACACGCTGTTGCTTCTCATTCCTGTGCTTGCTGGTGGCTCAGTATAAGGCCGACAGCACAGCATCTTGCCTTTCCCAGGCTGGACTACCAAGTGGTCAATATGAGCGGTGATAATAGTTTCCGCATTCCTTCTCATCCACCTCTTTAGGAAAAGAGGACAGTATTTTAAGTTTAAAGTTAGGCACAAATCCCTGAAAGAATTCAAGGATAGTTAGGATGCATCTTTGAGGCTATGGACTTCATGGAAAATTGGCTTCTGCAAGATGTGTTAAACAAAGGATGGAGTGAGACATGTACTCCAGCCAGAGGGGATAGATGATCCGAATTCTTGGATGAGCCAGAGGGGGTACAAAAGGATGATGGTTCAGGACACAGCAGGAACCACATCCTGTAAGATTATGCATGATTCATGATAAGCAATTTATGTATGATGAGAGAGAGAGAGAGAGAAAGCAAGCACATTTGCTAGCTCTTCAACAGCTCGTGAGGACTGGGGAGACAGCTCAGCGGACTAAGCATCTGCTTAGGCAAGCAAAGGGACCAGGGTTTAATCCCCAGCACCACATACCATGCAAGACCTGCCCACAGGCTGGCTGAGCCAGCTACCAAGTCTGGACATGGTGGTGCATGCCTGCAATCTCAGTGCAGGGTGGCTGAAAATAGGACGATTGCTAGAAGTCCCAGCTGCATAGTGATGCCTGTAACGAATACATAAATTTAAAAAACAAAAAATGAAATACAGCTCATGAGCCAGACAGAAAGGAAAAGTCTTTTCTTTTGCTCAGTGCCAGCCATCTATAGGCTTTCTAACTTTAGAGCAAATTGTCAGGTAAAAAATGCAAGCCACTGAAGGTGAGAGTCCCATACTGTCATGACTACGCTGCCTCCCTATTTGGTCATGTGAAAGTCATGTTGAGAATAGCATTGTTTGTTCTTATTTCAGCTTGTGCCTAGTCGTCCCCACACAGCTACAGTCATGGGGTGGGCATCTAGTGTTTGTAATTAATTCACACTCCAGTGCTGGGATTGTGGGTGTGAGCGCTACCCCTGCCCTGGGGTGGAGAGCCTGAGTGCACTGCGAGGAAGGCAGAGAGGCTTGCTTTTTGCCATTGCTCCTGCCTTTTCCTTCTTGCTGCTGTGCTGCTTTCCACTGCCATGAACTGCTACCCGCTCCCATGTGCCACCCTGCTTGGGTTCAGCCTAGTACACACTGAACCCTCCAAAACTGTGAGCTAAGTAATCCTGTCCTTCCCTTATTTTAGGTGATGGGTATTTTGTTTCAGCAATGAGAGAAAAGAAACTGCAACAGTGCCATTAATGCTCACTTTCAAGATTTTTGAAAACATAATCCATCATATTGACTTTGAGATTGATGAAAAGATTCTCCACAGCTCCTGAGCACCAATGTGAATTTTACTCTGATGTCTTATCTAATGTAGGAACTATTTTATTCAGTTTGGTTTTATAACAAATAGCGAGAAATACCTATTTCTTGATGGGTTTCCACTAAAGTCTACATAGAGCTGGTGACAGTTAGTAAGAGGAATTAGCTCTGCTTTGAACATCTTGAAGTCACCGCCATGTCACTGTTGCCAGTACATGTCTGTTGTATCTTAAATGATTGTTTCATAAATGTTGTGCTATATGACAAGCAACAGTGAAACTAACGGAAATGATTGAACATTATTTCTTACAGTTTTGTGGACTTAACATTTCTCTCCTTCATGGCCCACCTAATCAAGACTGGCCTTGCTCACATACCTGGTGCTTGGCATTTTGTTTGGTCTATAATCTCATCAGAAGGATTGTGATCGCTTCACTCTTTGTGCTCGCTAAACCTCCAAGAAGCTAGTCTAGTTTCACACATGTGGTGGTGGAGGTGTCAGCCTACAAGGCCCTCTTACCCTTCTTGGCAATGTCTTATGGCAGCACTGAGTCAATGACCATACCCAGATTCATGGAGTGGAGAAAGACATGACTTCTTCATGAGGTGAATTTCCTTCATTCTACCTGCATCAGTTGAGCCACTGATGATTTCAATATGTGTATTTCTGTCTCTCTGGGAAGGTGACTCTGAACACAGAAACAGAGGAGAAAAAGTTTCTTCTCTACCTCTTGGTCCCTGACCTGGATGGATAGAATGGGTTTGGGAGAAAGTGAAAAGGAAAGATTATGCAAACATTACCTGGAAAATAAGAAATGTTTCTTCTTTGTGTACAACTCCAATATTATAAAAACATTAAGTACACTAAAAATAAAACAAGATACCTGGGACATTTTATCGAACTGGCAATAGAATATACTATTTTAACATGTATTGTTGGATACAATCAAGATTTGTTAATGAAGAGCAATGTAAGGAGCAATGATTTTCACATCAAGATTTTAATTCTCTCTGGTCTACATGCTAGCATGTAATTTAATTCTAATTTGTTAAACAAAAACATCAGACCTAGATGATTGCCTCATAGATTAAACAGTTTAATATGTATATAGCACACGCATGTTAAACAGGCTAGAGTTGTATCATATAACGATGTTATGCACTCTTTAGAAAAAAAAAAAGATGAGTGTTCTGGTTCCCAAAGTTTTAAAATGATTTCTGTAATAATAGCAACACATAGCCCTGCATGTGTGTATGCGTCAGTAATCCTCAGAGAGCTTGCAGTAGGTCCCACGGGGTGTGCTAAGTGTATCATTAAATTATCTCTTTATGTCCTGTGAGACATCCATGTTACTATTACTGTGAGAAGGTAACTGAAAGTAGGGATGTGAATTAAATTTGTAAGGAAAATAATAATAAATGGAAATGCTGCAAGAATTTCAAAAGACGGAAAAACAAACCAGAGAAAAAAATAAGCATTAACTGCTCCTTTCAAAAGGCCAGCAGAAATCAACAATATAATTATCCAAACTACTCTGTATGTATCCATATATATTTTTCCTTTCTTTCATTTTTCCCTTTTCCTCATCCCAGTTTTTCCTTTCCATTGTTTAGTAAAACCTTGTGTTGTTTCTAATGGTTTGTTTTTCTATCACTATTTTTTACTCTTGAAAAAAAAGGAAAAAAGAAAAAAAAAGAGATGTTTTAAGTTAGATACCTGCCAAACAATGAAGCGATGAGACTCCAGACACATCCTCCTAACAACTAGGCCTAGCAACTGCTCCACAAACAACTTACTGACATACGTTGTATGGTGAGGCAAGGATTTCTGGTTAATAACAGTGACCGACTACGCACGACAGAAAGGACAAATGAACATATTGAGGTTTATTGCACTCACTCATGAGGTCTCTGTTCAAAATTCAATACATCTCAAACTATGACCACACTAGGAATTAATGTGAACATACACAATGAAAAGGAAATTGCAACACATAGTCTATCATTCTGCCTAAGACAGTGGTTTTGTTTTGAAGGAAACATCTAGAAAACAAAACAGTATCTGTGTTAAATTGATTTTCCAAGCTATTATTGTGGGATGATCTAAATTAGAGGTAAACTTCCATGGCATTGTAGTTTATTTGGCCACAATAGTATCTTGCAAGCCGGGCGTGGTGGCGCATGCCTGTAATCCCAGCACTGGGGAGGCTGAGGCAGGAGGATTGTTGTGAGTTTGAGACCAGCCTGAGCTACAAAGTGAGCTTAAGGCCAGCTTGAATTGCATAGTGAGACCCTGTCTCAAAAAGACAAAAAAAAAAAAAAAAATAGTATCTTGCAGTGAAGAACATATTATAAACTTGACCTAACAAGGCTAAGGTATATTACATAATGGAAAAAAATAGATATATGTATATCTACCTCAGCAGACTTTTGGAATTAAAAATAAGAAGTCATTTGGAAAAGGACAAAGGCATAGTAAAATATTCAAAATGCCAAAGGTGGATTTTGTTAGATTTACCAAGTCACGCTTTGTTAAAAAGTTTTGAATATCATCAAAGTTTAAAAACTTAAACAATTTTACAATTCTTTCTTCATTTGTTAGAGGCTAAGGATGTATACTTGTTGGAAATTTTGATAGAGATGTACAAAACATTTTTTAATTAAGAAAAAAGTTTTCCTTTAGTAAGCACTTAATTTAGCATTAGCAGAACTGCGCATAGTTCAGTGCTGAAATGTCAGGTTTGGGGGAAGTGCAGCGCCTCTCATCAGACAAAGGGCAGAGAACCCTGGCTCTCTCTAGTCCAGTTTTTGCCCTCACATGACTTCCTTTGCCGTGATGTTTGTTTACCTCACAGAATGCTCTGTGCCTTCCGTGCCTTCGCTGCTCAGGACTTACTCTGCAGGTGTGTCCGCTCAGCCTTCCAACCCGTAACCAATTGCAGGATTAAATTGGAATGGTACTGGCCATCTCCTTTCCTCCTCCTAGATCACTGCTCATGCCACATGCTAAAATCCCTAATTTCAGAGAGTCCATTACTGGTCATGCAGCAAAGTAGCCACTTACATTTTTGCGCTGGACACACTCTATATGTGGTGCTTGTGATAGCTGGGATTGTATTAGCCTGAGTAAAAACTGCCCAAGTGAGTTGTATTAGCAAGCATGAAGGGATTTACTGAAGACAGAAGAGCCAGCCTGGCTATGAGTGACACCAACCAGTAGGCTTTTAGCCTGCATGGAATGAAAGGGAAAGGAAGGAAGGCTCGCTTGTTTTCTTCAGAGGTGCTCAGTCTTCACCTTTACCGTGCCACTTCTGCTTTCGCTTTCACTTTCAAGATGCAATATCTGGATGCAAAGACTCTTTCCTAGCACTGAGGCATGCTTGTTTCATCCACTTTTGTCAGAAAGGCCATAGCGATGCAGGACTCATAGTTGACAGCTGAAGGAGAACTGTAAAATTCCACTAATGTAGCCAATGCTAATCCCTTGGATATACAAAGTATGATAGGAATAGATTCGTGGATGTCTTACTCATTAATAAAACTTCCTGAATGCCTAATCTGTGCTAGAATTTCAACCAAGTTCTGAGGTAAGAAAAAGAATCCTGGTTTGAAAAGTTTATAATAATCTAATTGTCACACATTCTGACTTGTTATCTCCCACCTGATGTGACCTATAATTCAATATGTTGTGAATATGGAATTTAAAGAGGAGTATGGATATAATGCAAATTATGGAGTATCACACTGAGATCATGAAACTAGTTTTGTTTTATGTAAATAAATGTGTGAATAATGTCCAGTGAGAAAATATAGCCTCTTTAACAAGCTGTGCTGGGAAAACTAGTTATCCTTGTGCAGAAGAATAAACCTAGATTCATATTTCTCATTTTGTGCTAAAGTAAAACCAAAGATAAAAAAAAAAAACTAGTTATAAGACAGAAATACTGAATTTGCTGCAGAAAAAGGTGGTGAAATATCCATGCAGAGCTGGAACAGAGTGTATACAGCAGTGAAACCTGGGTTATCAAGAAGCAATTTGCTGAGTGGCTGAAAGCCACAAAGATTTTGAATATTGGAAAGTTGATGGAAGACTCAAGTTACACATCAGGATCCATGACGATTTTCTGGTTGATAGGTGATTATCTCTAGGAGGCATTAACCTTAAGTTTCTTCTTCCTAGACAAATTAGATCTATTGTATTACTTAAGTGTAACCTGTGATCCTTGTGCATTGCACTCATGGAAAAAAGCCCTATTATCCTCTGATTTATGAGTTTGTGATTTGGGGAGACATCTTGTCTTTCATAGTACCAATTTTTTCTGCATAAAATTGAACACCAACCCTTTAGTGTGTGTGTCTGTGTGTGTGTGTGTGTGTGTGTAAAAGATCATTAATAAAATCACTTCAAGTCTGTCACAACCTAGTGACTTACATAGATGTATAACATTTTTCATCAGAAAAGCCGGAAAAAGTAGGGTTAATATCATTAGTAAGGAACTTAAAACACTAGAAATACTGAGTTCACTTCAACAGAATTCAAGAACTAATTCTCAGTGGAAGCATTGCCTGAGAAAGAAACCAACATCTCCAGGTGAAATAGTTTTGGACACAACTCCTTTGGTGTTAATTAAACTCTTCCTGTATATAACTAGCTTATACTTTCTTCTTCTTAAACCTACCCTGGAGATAACATATTGAATCTAACAGACAGGTTATATCTGTTTGACAATTATAATGGAAGGTACACCTTTGGAGAGAAGAATCTTTGTTCACTTGTTGTCTGATCTGAAAGTAGATCTTTCAGTCCTACAATATCACTACATTTCCCATACACCATCATGAAGTTTTCTACAGGAATGCTGAAAACAGATTAATTATTTCATTACCATTTATAAGTCTAGGATACTTAGAGGACACCTAAGCAATCTTCTCACCCAATGTAAAATTTTAAGTTGGGTGCATGGATCCTTTTCTGGAAGACTCTGAATGAGAAGCAAACTTGAGGATAATAAAGCCTTTTCTATCTTTCTTTTTCTTTTTTGCACAATTGGGGATTGAACTCAGGACCCAGGGCTTGTCAGGCAAGCACTTATTCTACTGAACTATCTCCCTGGCCCCCTTTTCTATCTTTAAATTGTTGTAATTTTATAATTTAAAAAAATATTTTGTACTATTTTGAGCCTAACCTTTTATTGCTATGACTTCTATCACTTGTTTCTAATAAACTTTTTCCAAAGTGGAATATGGACAAGCCTTTCATCCATTGGCCTAGAGATGCCCCTTGATTTATTGGAGATAATAGAAATGGAGCTAATTTCTCTGGCCTTCTTACACATGCACCTGAATAGGTGTCTTACATTTTACCTCTATGTTTCTTTCTTGTGTACTCATTAATAAATAGATTAGTCTTTTGTCCTCATTCTAAATTTCCAGGAAGTATTATGCAATTAGACTCTGTATTGATGTCTGTTGATTCACTCTGTTAGCTGAGGCCCCACTGCATGAATATGTCATTGGGAATTTCTTATGATTTAAACATGTAGCTATTTAATATACAAAAAAAAAGCACAAACCAATCAGGTTTGATGATCTCTGTATCTTTTCTTTCCTCTCATACTGATATTTTTTAGAATTTAAATGCTTAATTATAAGAGAATAATAATCATAAAGCTTCTGGAAACTTTCTCCTTGTTTTGTTATTACTCGATTAAGGAATGGTACTGATATGCATTTAAACTGTTGCACTTCATTGTTTATGAACAGTTGTTATTAACCAAGACACAGAAATAAATGAGATTCATTAACCATGGTATTAAACACCAGTTAGTTTATAGTATTCCATTGGTGATGCTAATAGAACTCCAAGCCAAAATCCTCACAAAGTGTTAGTCTATTTCACTTATTTCTACAAATCATGGATTGTATACATTTACACAAGAAAATTTAATTTTATTCTTGAAGCAATAAACCATTTATTTTAATACAGCTTTATTTTTTTTTCAGTATTTTAGGGAAGGGTCTCCTTGGTGTTCAGGGTGTCACTATTCGATTGGACTGGTAGTGATTCTCCTGTTTACAGCCTTCCCAGTGCTGGGATAAAAGGTGCATGCTACCACGCCAATTTGTCACCCTAACCCTAACCCTAACCCTAACCCTAACCCTAACCCTAACCCTGGGTGCAGGGTCGGCATGGCAGGCCCAGGGTTTGAACCCCTGGCCCCCGCACCTGCTTGTAGGTGCTTTAATCGTTGAGCTATTTGGCCGAATCTGAAGCATTATTTTAAGTAAACAGTCTTTCACAAAAATAGCATTGTAATAGTATACAAAATCAAATCTTCTGCTAATGAATTTGTATTTCTTCACCCTATATAATTATTTATCCATTCTATGATCCTTGGTATAATTTTGGTTTGTAAAATGCATATGATAACTTTAATTCTAAATATTTCTCAGCCATATTCTCAGACTTGTTTACTTTGAACCTCTAAATTACTTGTACATTCACTAGAAGTGTGGCGAACTCTGAGAATTAACAACATGCAGGAAAAATGATAGAAGTAAGTTTCTAGTTCCTCTTTTCATCAGTAAAATGCCTTCACTTCTAAGAAACTTGGGTGTGCTCTTGCTCTCCTTTATCACTTGAATATTGTGAGTAGATTCAATTGTCTACCTAATATTGATAAACTTATCTAAAGTCTATTTTGTAATTTGGAATTAGTGAGCTGTTCTATACAAATTAAGTATGAAATGGAAAAATAAGAGACCCTGAAGAAAGTGTCTTATCCGACTGAACAATAGAACATCATCAGGTAGTCCTGCATTTTTCAATATTCCACAAAAATAATTCTTCTCCTCTGCATGCTTCCTTTAACTTCTAGGACCAGTCTACTCAAATAAATACTCTAGATAATTCAAAAACTAGGTATGCTTCACAAAGCTGATGCTACAAATTGTCATGCTCAGAAAAAATCTTCTTCGACTTTTCAGAATTGTTAACTCTTTGATAGATGAGGGAACTGAGGAATTCTCACTAGTCAGAGAAGATGAAGGAGACTTAACAAGCAAGTGCAGAGGAGGACCCTAGTAGGATCACAGAACAGAGAAAAGATGCTCCTGGGACACTGACGTAATGCAAATAATATTTTTTGTTTAATTAATCATAGTGCACCAGTATTAACTTCTTAATTTTTTTTTTTTTTTTTTTTTGTCTTTTTGAGACAGAGTCTCACTATGCAGTCCAGGATGGCCTTAAGCTCACTTTGTAGCTCAGGCTGGTCTCGAACTTACAACAATCCTCCTGCCTCAGCCTCCCGAGTGCTGGGATTACAGACATGCACCACCATGCCCAGCTAACTTCTTAATTTGGATGTGTATAATATTATGCAAGCTGTTCATATGGCTAAGCACTATCCTATCACTAATGGGTAGGTAGTGGGCTCTTGTTGCTTTATTTTTGAAAATGTCTCATAAATCTAAACTTGTCCCAAAATAAAAGCTTTCTTTGAATATGTACTTTAAATAAAGATGGTCTTACTTTTAATGAACTACTTGAGTTTCCATTTTTCAATTTTGCCACTTTACATTTCATCATTGTTTTACTGCTTTGTCTTACTTCAATAAAAATAAATACATCAATGTTTGTTCATGTTTACAAGCATATCGGTTCCCATTTTATGTACAGATAGCAGTAAAAATAATGAATAGCTATAAAAATACTGTTGTATAATCTTTTACAAGAACAGACCAATAACTAATGCACTAATAATATTTCAGGATAATTTCAAATGCATTTGTTGATGTAAATTATAATTGGACTATAATTGCTTGATGTTTTTGAAAGCCTTTTAGACACATGCTATAACATTTCTTTGAGCAATATGTTATTATTTTTCTTTTACTAAGTGTATTGCAAATGTCACAGTTGGTGAAGTTCTCTGAAAGCAGGGTACTGATGATTTCCAATTATAAAGAACTTGCCCTTGCTAATGTTCCAACAAATGTTTTCCCAATGGAAAGCATTTTAATACTATTTCAAATATAAATGTTTTTGGGGGTGATATTCCAGTTGTTTCTTATTTGTACAAAAGATTAAGATAAGTGGTTAAATCTTCCTGCATTCCCCTGAAATGACTGAATAGAGTTGGTACCATTTATGTTTATTAATTTTGCACATAAATTACTTTGTTTTTATTTTTGGAACTTTGCTGCACTTTCTGAGGACTCTGGCCAGCCTTTCTAATTAGCAGATATAATAGGTAGTACTTGGCAAAAGGAATAAACAACTTTGATGGACACTCATAATGCAGTAACCACTTTTACAAATACAGCCCACAATTACATGACATGAAAAATTGGTTCTGTGTTTGAACATAAAATGCAGGTTGCTAAGTTGCATACTGCTTACTCTGAATCATCAATCACATTTACTCAGGATGCTCCATGCTCCTTTGACTTTCTTTGCCCTGTCAACTAGAGGTAATCACTCCAATATAGTCTTAAAACTTTATATGTATGCCTTGACAGCTACCATGCTAGTTTCTATATCTTCATAAAAATATCCATATTAGTATGTATGTCAGCTTAATTTTGTATTGACCATGGGCCGACTACAGCAATTTTCATATAGTAAGTAACCAGTAATATTCATTAAGCAAGAGATCAATTCTACTGTTAATCTGAGACTAAATAGTGCAAAACAAAATCTAACCCTGAGAATCAGGAGAGCAAATTGGCAATCTTGGGTAATTGCCAAAGTTCAATAGACATGAGGAAACTTAATAAAATTTGGCCATAACATAGTAAAAGTTACTCTTAAAGCTACATGTGATAAATGCCTCTGCTCATCTTTACAGATGCTCATCCATCTGTGAAACTGGGATGATAATACCAGCAGTATTCCAAACAAACTATTGTCTCATAATTTCATCCATTCACTTATCAAGAATTTGTTGATCACTTACATGGTAAATCATTTATAATTACATATGCAAATGGTAATATAAGAATTAATGATGGTTACTAAAAATCGGAGGTGACCATAAAACATTTTGTTTCATTTTAGTAAACTTTTCAATCTTTAAAGATGATAGAATTATTGCACTTCAGGAAAAGCACACCCTCATAATACATATAGTATGATAAAATAATATTTCTTATGATATTTAAAAAGATAAAGCTGATAGTAAAATAAAATTGAAAAGCAAGGACAGGAAGAAACTTTGTTTTTTTTTGTATTTTTTTTGTCTTTTTAGACAGGGTCTACACGTTCTTTAGGTATTCAATTCCCATGCTGATTCACACTGAAAATACAAAACTTTTCAGGAAGAATACATTTAAACAAATCATTATACAATTTAAAGAAAAAGACTCAAATGTCAATTTTATTTTATGTGTGTGGTTGTTGCAGGGTCTCACTTATGCAGCTCGGGATAATGGTGATCCCGCTGCTTTCAAGCCTCCCCACCAACGGGATTGCAAGTGTGCACCACAATGTCCAGAGTCCGGCCAGCTCAGCCTGCCCTGGGGGCGGGCCAGTGTGACATGTGGTTCCAGGGTCGAACCTCAGTCCTTTCGCTTGCCTTCGTTTGCCTAAGCAGGTGCTTTAATTTGCTGAGTTATCTAGCTGGCCCCCTCAAATGTTAATACTAATGATCGTAATCAGTATTATTGGGATTGCTGGAACAACCGAAGTGAACATTTTAATTATTAACAGTACACATCTTTTTTAATTGATCAAAGGCAAAAATATCTGCAAACTTTAAACAGATTTAGAGAATATAATCAATAATGGGAGTTTCTCCTTCCTTAGAATCTGGCTTCAAAAACAACCCTGGGGGAATTAGATTCGAATGTTAGCCATTGTCAAGTTGTCTGAACACTCAAATTAACACCAAAATAACTTTTGTTTTCCAAGTATAAATCTGATTTGACCTAAACTTTATTGTTGCCTGTTGCCTGTTGCCTGAACAAAACATTCACAGTTAATTAGTGATTCTAATTAGTTAATTAGTGATTCTCTTCCAGAAATTCAAACAGTTCCATTACCAAAGGTGATCAAATAAACAGTTATAAAGGGTTTCCTTAAAACGTACATACACTTTCAAAAGTAAATAATTTATCTGAGATGGAATAATGTGTTTAAATATCACTTTTATAATTTCTAACAATTATAGTGAAGTGTAATTTGTATAATTTGTAGCCCCAAACATGAGCAATTCCAGTTTAAATATATTATTATTTTCTCAATTATTGACCATTAATGTTTATGAGGACATGTAATGCTTAAAAACGCTAGCATAATCCAATGTTTTCATTCTAAAGTTCCAATGTATTTGACTAAAAAAACTACGTTAATATTTTGTTACAGTTATAACATGAAAATTTTATAGCAAGTAACTACATAATACTTTAAGGAGAGTTTTTACATTTATTAAAGGTAGGAAAAAAGGCCACTAAGATAGCTCAACAGACTAAGGGCCTGCTTAGGCAAGTGCAGGGACTGGGGCTGGATCTCGACTCCACATATAATGAGGGCCTCCCAAAGGCATGCTGGCTCGGCCACTGAGACTAGGCATGATAGCGCATGCCTGTAATCCCAGCACTGGGGAGGCTGAAAATGGGACGATCACTATCAATCTGAGCTGCATAATGAGACCCTATACCTAATACATAAAAAATAAACAAATAAATTACAAAATAAAGGTAGAAAAAGAAATCTGCTCTGCAACCAACTGTGAGTCAGTTAAAAGTTGGAAAAGAATTCATACTGCAGAGTGAACAACCCCCACGGAAGAGAGAGCACACTGGCCACTAGCTAGGGGCCACTGCCTTCTGAGGCTGACGTCAGGAGACTGTCAGTCAAACACCTGCCCGACTTCTCCCGAGAACTGAGGATAGCACTTTGTGTGCACGTGCCCGGGTCTGCGAGGACGAATCATGCTGACTGGCTCACCGGTTCGCCGCACGCTGATCTCTGCCGCACGGTGACTTCTCTGCGCGTCAGTGTCTATAAATACGGATGCCGATACAGTCTCACCCTATCCGTAAATTACCAAAAAATGTTTGTTTTCCAAGTATAAATCTGATTTAACCTAAACTTTTTTGTTGCCTGTTGCCTGGACAAAATATTCAGCCCTGTATAAACTTTTTTCCTCATAGAACAAGTGAAGAGATCCATTGGTCTCTCAATGTGATCCATTGTACCTGGGGAGAAAGAGCAACAGGATAGAGGAAAAGATAGACAAAAAGACAAGAGTTGCGTTAGGTGGAAGCCCTGAACAGTAGCAAAGGCCTTTTATCTATACTTTTACAAAATTGCGAGATACAAGGCTGCCTAGAAACCGATAGCCCTCAATGTCCAGGCAGGATGTTCTTCTTAAGACTGAGGTAGTTTGATTACTTTACAGAATGAAGGTTCATCCTGCCTGCCCACATAGAATGAATTTCAGCTTCAGGGGCTCCCAACAATGAAGGGTGTGAAACAAGGCATTTTAGGAATTGTTTGAAAGCAGATTATCACTCTGTTTTGAGTTTAGAATGAGTTTTGAGCTCGAATATCAGTAATTGAACTTGCTATGTAAAAGAAGAAAAAGAAACAAAGGATCTTTCAGGGAGAATGATCTTATTTCCTGTTCATCTGCTTTTTCTTCATTTGTTTTGTTTTGCAATGCCAGGGATTGAACTCAAGAGCTTGTACTTGCCAGGCAGGCATTGATACAATTGAGCTACAACCCAGGCCAGGTCCTCTGTTTATGTGGAGAAGTAAGACTTGGAGAATCTTTATAAGGGAGACATGTGGCGGCTCACTGATGCTGATATTGACAAGGAACCTCTGGGTTACTGTCTCTTGCACAATTCTACTCCAACAAGACCAGCACTGGCACACTCTTTGTTTGTTGTCCCAATCTCCTATCACACGTCTTGGTGTTTAGAGGTAAAACATTAAAGCAGAAGTCCATGTAAGATACAGCATAGGCTAGTGAATGAAATCAATCTCATCACTCAGCTAAAAGGAATTTGTAGCATTAATCCAGCCATCACTGCACATCCATCATGTGTGTGGCCTGGAGGAGTCAAGAAGCCCACAGAATTCTTAAAGACAAAGTGTTATAAAAAACGTATTTCTAAAGACAATTCATAGTTCTCCAGTTAGAATACATGAATGAAATTCTATATTTTGAAATTATAAAAATCTTGTAAAATATATATTATGTGAAGCCAATATAAAAGACAAGGGAGATACTGTCATGTATAACATTGTATGTTTAATATTTATTACGGCAGCTTAGTGATTACATAATTTTCAGTTTATTCTATCCAGTGCACAAAAGAATCCATAAAAGTATACATTTAAGTTGGTTTCTCTTCTTTCACTTTCATTAAAAGCTTTAAAATACTATGATTTTTACCTTTTGGTTTCCAGTAAGGCCAAACATACACACAGTGTAAAAGAACAGATCTAAAGTGATTATGTGCTGTGTTTACCTATTAAAGACTTAATATACACTTTTTGATCAAAATTCTCTATATAGGCAACGCCATTCAAATAAAAAGCATTATCTTGGCTGGCTAGATAGCTCAGTGGATTAAAGTGCCTGCTTAGGCAGATGCAGGGACTGGGGTTCGATCCCCAGCCTGCTGTGCCCGCCCTGCCCCCGGGGCACACTGAGACCATGACTGAGACTGGCACGGTGGTGTGCACCTGCTTTACCAGCACTTGGGAGTCTGAAAACAGGATCACTATGAGTCTGATGTGTGTAATGAGACCTTGTACTAAATACATATATATCTTTTTGGAATTTTAAAAATTTATGTTAAAATTCATGTAAAAATCAAGTGATCTAGAATAGCTAAAGTGACACTGAAAATGAGCATAGTTGCTTGGTACTGAGCACATAAAAAGAAGAATAAGAATAAGGAAGGAGGAAGAAGAAGAGAAGGAAGAGGAGGAGGAGAAAGAGTAGGAACAGGAGAAGGACAATAAGGAGAGAAAGGACCAGCAACATACCTTAGGTGCACAGCACCTTCTTGGTAAGCTTGAGGTCCTGAGTTTGTGCCCATTACAAAAAATAAAAAATAAAATAAATAAATACAATAAAAGAGAGAGTGGATGATGAGGAGGGGTTGAGGAGAAAGAGGTGGAGGGAAAGTACAGTTAGAGGAATTCCATCATCAGACATCAGTACTTACCCTGAGGGTGCAGCAAAAGAGAAAATGCTCTGCTATTAGAATCATCATAGAAACACAGATAAATGTAATGGAATAGAGTGGAGAAATAAAATTCACGAATATTTGCCCAATGGATTACTGGCAACAGAGAAAGTCAGTTGAATGAATAGAAATAGTTTATAACAAATGGTGCTGGACATTTTTGCATTCTTTTATAACAATGATCTTTCTGTGGATCATAGAACTATATTGAAAATGGAGAGTACTTTGAGAGTCAAAAAAAATTGTTATTAGAATGCAGTAGCACCAATAGTATAATTATAAAATTAAAATATCAAAGAATACAAGGTGACCATCAAAAGAACCATGTCTTTTGAAAGGTGCTGTTTAGAAAATGAATATTTGAATCATTTGCAAATAATATTCTTGAAAAAGTCAATCTAGAGGTCTCAAAAATCTATTAATAAAATAATTTAAAATTTGAACAGAGATGGGGATACATACAAAAAGTATAATTAGCAAATAAGCACTAAAAAGATACTCCCTACATTAAATGTGAGAGACTATAAATCAAATTCAATAAAATATATTATTGAATATACTACTGTATCTGTATTAGAATAATTACAATGAAATTAGTAAAACAAGAGCTAAATGTTAGCAAGGCTGATATATGCAACTACTATCCTCAAACTAGAATTTTCAAGCATTGCTGATAACAAGGCAAATGGAAAGTCACATGGAAGTTCCTAGTAAAATCAAATGTCTATTCTAGTCGCCCCCCTCTGGGAATTATTTAAGTGAAATGAGACTTACTGAAATGAGACTTATGTTCACAAAAATTCCACAAGTGGTTATTTATAACAGCCTTACTCATGATTGCCAAAAAATTAGAAGTAACCCAAATTCCTTCAGCGAATAAATGAATCTACTAACTCGACTGGATGGAGTCATTTGATGGAATGTTCTTCAATAATAGAATGATACAAGCATAACAGCATACATTAATCAAGAAGGATAAATTTCAAGTGAATTATTCCAGAAAGATAGACTCAAATGCTAAATCCTATGTAACTCCCTTTATATGCATTCTAAAATGGGCAAGATTGTAAGAAGAGAAGTCAAATCACTAATTTCTTAGACTTCAGATCAGAGTAGAGCTTTGCATCAAAATAAACCATTTAATTTAACAGGCATCATACAGATGCCTTTTAGAGCAGTATTCTATACACTACAGTACCACTTTGTGGTATATAGAATAGTGGTCCATATACTGTGGTATATAGAATAGTGGTCCATATACTGTGGTATATAGAATAGAAAGTGGTATAGACCACTATTACATATACCACAGTAAATATGTAATAATATTTTGAGCAATACATGATAGTTAAGTATTTGTCATTGCATACATTATTGAATTGTTAAACTGAAATTAGGGAGGTCAGTTGAATCTATTCACCACATATCTAAAATAATATTTCAAGTACCACATAAGGATACATAAAAAAGTTTACCAGAATTCTAGCTGTTTGACACAATTTATAATAAGAGCATAATTTAGGCGAGGAATAATGAGCCTCTAAAAAAGGAGAAGAATAAATAAAACAGGAGAAAAATATAAGGCCATGAAAAATATCTGTTCATTCATTTTGTTTCTGCAGCTGGGAGAACAAAAGCACATTATTAAGAAAAGAGTCGTGAAAGATACTGGAGGATACGCAGATCTTGAATAAAAGTTATTTGAATGGAAGGCAGGAAAGAGGCATACATGCCAATGTTACGATGGAGTGGTGATAACTGCACAGAGATTTATGTGCAAGGTATTGAAAAGAACAAGTAAAACTACAATAACTACCCCTCCAGCCCCCTCGTCCAGGGTAATACTATTTTAAAATAGAAGGTACGTGTGCTAAATACATGGAAGGAGAATGGGAATTTACTAGGTGAGAAGGAAGTGATTGCTTTTTAAAGCAGAGAGAAGGCTCGCAAAATAGCTCAGCAGATTAAGTGCCTGCTTTGGCAAGTGTAGGGAGCAAGGTTCCCTCCCTGGTGCCACATGTCATGCTGGCCCCATCCCTAAGGAGCACTGAGCAGGTGAATGAGTCAGGGCGTGGTGGTGCACACTTGTAATCCCAGCACTGGGGAGGCTGCAACAAGGCATCGCTACAAATCCAGCCTGCTGGCAAAAATGAACGGGCATCTTCATTAACCTAAACTTTGTAGTACATAGAGGAGTGGTCGAAAAGTCTGATTTGTGGATTGCTGAGAGAATATTTAGACCACATATTGTCTTCAAGTTAGTTATTCAGATTATCAGATAAGCATGTGAAATTGGTCATTTCTTTTCTTTCTTTTGTTTTTTTTTTCTGGAATGAGATTGAATTCATAATGTTTTCATTCTTTTCTGGGGGAGGAATTGGTTAAAAATTTATAAAAAATTTAAAAAGAAACAAAATTTCAGCATTAGCTGCTATTTTCAATAGACAAGAACAAATCAGCAGTATAATATTCAAGCTGCCCTCTGTATCACTTATAATTTTTTTTACTATTTTTAATCTCTTTAAAAAAGAAAAAGAAAACATAACAGGAAAGATTTTATCATGAAAGATACAGATTTTTTCAAATCTGTTTCTTTATTTATTGAAATGAGCATGTTTCGTCCTCTTCAGTACGTTAAGGTGAGATATTATATTTATAAGCCAGAATATGTTGAATTGTTCTTGAATTTATGAAGTGCAGCTTGATTGTGGACAATGGTCATTTTAATATGCTTTTAAACTTGATTTGCTAGTTTTTCTTGAAGATTTTCAATTTATGCTTATTGGGAATATCAGACTGCAATTTTTTTCTTGTATGGCTTTTGTTTAGATATATCAGCAATTATGCTTATAAAAAGTAAATTTGGAAACACTCCTTCATGTTTTTTGGAAGAGTTAGAGAAGAAGTTTTATTTCATTTCTTTAAATGATTGGTAGACTTCAGCCACAGACTATCTGGCTGAAGTTTTGTAATTGTTTAACAAATCAATTTCTGTTTTCATTGTAGATCTGTTCAGATTTTCTATTTTGTGATGGATCCATTTTGATAAGTCTTGTGCATCCAAGAATTTATTTACTTTTCTAGACTATCCAACCTTGGGTGAACTACTGTTAGTTCTATTCTCTTATGACCTTTTGAATGGCTATAATATAGTTGTATTCTACTCTTTCCCTTTCATTTTCCTTGAGTCTTCTCTGTTTCCTTCATCAAAGTTACCTAAAGCTTGTCCATCTTATGGATCATTTAAAAATAACCAACTTAGTTTTATTAATATTTTCCATTATTTTTCTAGTCTCTATTTCACCCTGATCTTCATTGTTTTTCCTGTCTTACTGCTAATGCACATGGCTTTTATGAAATATTTACTACTAATAGGTATAATGCTAGTTGTTAGTGCTTATGTATAGATGTCCCCCCACAAAGTCTCATGCAGTCACAGGTAGAACTTCTCAGGGTTGGCTCCATCCATAGTGTGTGATGCTAGGAATAAGGGTTTGCAGTTACTGGATTATTCCACTGATTGCTTTGGCATAGCTCCTGATCTGGTGAGAGGGAAAGCATGCACTTGGTGTGTGTGCCACCTACTCTAGGGCACACATCCTGGACATAATATGAATAGAAAGGCAGCTTCTCTCATCACTTGCTGCTTTGCTTCTTCACTACTTTGGTGCCTTCTGCCTGCCCAAGCTCTTTCTGTTTCTGCCATAACACCCTGCCTTGGAATCAGTCAACTATACAGTGAAACTTCTATGAACTAAAATAAACCTTTCCTCCTTTACTCTGGATTTCCAGCATATTTTCTCAACAACGAGAAAAGTAGCTAAGATATTAGCACAATTAAAAATGTTATAATGCTTAAATCCTTTGGTACCATGAAATTTAACAGTTGATTTTAACATGTAAATGTATTGTTTTTTAAACAGCAAACAAAACTAAACAAGCCTACTGTGGTCACCCTGCCTGCTGTAAAGGGAGACTAAATTCAAGTGTTAAGAGTTAACATCTATATTTCATGCCTGCAAGCAAGGGCAGGGGCCGGGGTTTCAATCCCTTGGCCTGCTGTGCCAGCCCTGACCCCTGGGCCCATGGAGACGGCGTGGTGGCACAGAGCCATAGTCCCAGCCCTTGGGAGGCTGGAAGCAGAACAATCACTGTGAGTCCAATCTGGTAATGAGACCCTGAGCACTGTGTAGTCCCTTTCCTAAAATACAGAAAGAGCAACATTTACGACTAAAGGGTAAGAAATATGAGCTATTATGTCATAAAGCATAATAGTGGTACAAACTAGAAGGAAAATTACAATTGCTGTGCAATTAGACATTTTAGGAAGAAATAACCCAGTAATATAAAATGCTACTGAACTATATCTATTGAACCCTTGAACCAAAGAGTCATTGGTCGTATTTTTTTTTTCATTCTGATCAGAGCTCAGAAGACTAGAATTCCTACTGGAGTGAACACTATAAACTGCAGGCTGAGGATGTTTCAGAGAAGCAAAAAAGATTATTTTGAAGCTGGACTAAAACCTCAATTACTAAAAAAAGTTAAAGTTATAATCTTGAAATTATCTTCTAGAATTTATTTTTTACTTAATACATTGTACATTGTTGTCTTCTTAGTGGTTATCCATAATACAAGAATCAGACAGGATATCCTTTCCAAATTTATTAGTACAAATCTTCTCACTGAGTTAAGTGAAAGTAGATGTATATCTATCCTAAATATTCTGCATATACAAATTCAAAATGGTCATTCCTTTGTAGCCTCTTTTATTGTTTAGTGTTGGCATAGATAGGTATTCCATTGGCATCTAAATACTATAGGTACATGAATTCAGCAAAACAATCCAACACAGTCCAACAGTCCACAATAGTGGGTTATCCAAAGAAGTTGTTGACTTGAGCCATTTATAGCTCAGTATATTAATATGGCTTTATTTTATATACCTCCTTTTTGTACTTTTCTGCTGGATGGTTAAGACAAAAATAAAGCAAGACTTATATAACAAGAAATGTAACTTTTGCATCAGATAAGGTCAGTCAGGTACCTTCAGGGTTTACCCTGTAACTCTGTACCACACTTTGTAGATCCTCTGTCAGTGTCAGTCATGTGGATGAGTCACGGCCATTGCTTGCCCAATTTGCTCTCTGTGGAATTCTGAGAGAATGTTTTGTCTCCATGTGACTCTCCTTAGACACACTATACATCATTGATTGCATTTCTCTGTGGCTCCATAATCTCCTTGATTAGAAAATTTGGGGCACAACTGAGTTACATGATGTTACAGTACAGATTCTCCTATGTCCTGAGTCTTCGCTGACCTTGAAAGGCCAGGGCCAAAATGTTGGCTGACCTTGCAGTCTTTCATTTTCTCTAATTCTTGATCTAGAAACTTAGGTTAACCCTCCAGAAGAGAAGCTGATTATTACCCTGTAACTTATGCAGCTCGGTTTACCATTACTATTTGTCTAAATATCAGACATCGTAGGTATAACATGGGACAGATATTTTCCATTAATTATTGAGATATTAAACTTTAAGTCCTTAAACAATATGAAGAAGAAAAGATTTAAAAATAGGTTTGAACACTTACATATACTTACATAGAAATTTAGAAATCTATCCACATACAACATTGTAGCAGGACTGTCCTGTGACAATTTTTTGTGTCTTATTTTTCATTTATTAGCCTTTATAAAAAAAATTTTGAAGTTAGACAGTTGTGATACTTAAGTATTTTTCATAACACATGCACATGTATGCACACACACATGTACACGCATATACACAGTAACATTAATAGTGATTTAGACTTGTATGAAATTTGCATTATTTCTGTTTGTGTATAGCTTTGATAGCAAATATTTTTCCTGTTCCCAACAGAATCTAACCATTGAATTTCTTATACTGTAAATTTTTATAATGACCTAAATTTAGAAAGGTTATAATTTTTCTAATACTAGTTTTTATTTTTCTCACCAACTGTCCTTGAATAATTTTAACGTTTGTTAGAAAAATATTTGCATGTTTGATTTGTAATGATGGAGGTTTTCATTATTTTAAAGATCTTTTCATCAAAGATGCTTTTATATCAGTGTATTATTTGAAAATTTAGTCACAAATGAGTTCTACCACAAAGTAAGTAAAATAGTATTAATTTTTCAACAATATGAAGCTGTTAATGTTAAATTTTAGTGATATTGGTGAATATTTTCTATATTTTACATTTTAGAGATAGACACTGATAAAGATAGCAAACATGACTTATTTCATTTTTGATAGTTGATTGGCACAGCAGAGAAACACACAAAAGGAAAAAGGGAAAGGGGCTTTATTTTCTTTGAGGAAGTGGAGAGAATTTGGGGAGGTCTAGGAATTCTCTTTCTTGACTAGAGGGAGGCTGAAGCTTTTATGGCCTTTGGTGAGGGGGGCTGGAGTTTGAAGGGGATGTTTAGTTTAACCTGAGGGGGCTGACTATGGTCTTCCCTGAGGCAGTGGGAAGTGTGAAAGTCAATTATGTCCTGGGATAAGTTGGAGAAGAAGGAGGAGGTGGTCCTGGGAGCATGGGCCTTTGTTTTAAGGGCGTCAGCCACATGAGATGACCACCACAATGATTTTAGCAATTTGTAACTTGGGCTGGAACCCAAAAATTTTCACCTGTTGTTTGATATAGAAATATATACTACTTACCCACATGTTGAACAAACTTTATTTTTAAAATGTAGAAATTTGCTAGTATATGTCACAGTATTGTAGGATTTATATTTTTAGGTAGGCTTAAAAAAAAGAGCATAATGTTAATCATATGAATCTCTTTGGAACCTAACTCACAATTCAAAACAAAAATTTCTGCTACAGATAAATTTTATTTGACCTGTGATGCCATTTTACCAATATTTACCATGCATGCAATGACTGTTAATCTTGATGTGCGAATTTTATTGCATTAAAGAAGACCTAGAATGTGAATGAGGTTTGTCCCTGAGTTGACCTGGGGGCCATGGCCAAGGGTTTTCTATCAGGTCCTAGTTTCTGTCTGACTTTGCATTCCAGAAGCTGTGAACCAGACTTCAGCTCCTTCATATCCTTTCTCCAAGATTCTGCTTTGGATCTCACTGAGACTGAAAACATGAGCCTGTTAAACATTTTCTCCTTTAAGTTGTGGGTGTTTGTAGTTGTATAGAACAGGAAATCTGTGCCAAAGAAGTGGATGATAGTTATGATTGTACCTGACCAAATGGTTTAGAAGGTTTTGGAACTGGCTTATAAGAAGTTTGGAAAGGTTGGAAAGTACAGATGCAGAAGCCTTTGAATACATGAAGCAGAGATTGAAGCCTGACTCCGATCAGAGTTCAGAAGACCAGAATTCTTGCTTGAGTACTATAGACTGTGGGCTGAGGATGTTTCAGAGGAGCAAAAAGATTATTCTGAAGCTGGACTAAAAGCCTCTGTGTAATGCACTCTGGCAGAACATTCATCATCATGTTGCTCATATTCTGAGATTTGCGGGAAACTGAGATTAAAGATATGGGCTAATTAATCTGGCGAGGGGATATTCCAAGATAATTTAGCATTCCTGCTGTAGCATTTGTATTGCTGCTTGTATTTTGCTACATTTATAATGAAAATCAAGAATAAAAGGCAGAGAAAAAAATTTTGAAATGCTTTAAAGTTTGGCCTAGAAGCATATGTGAAACTGGGTATAAAAAGGTGTGGTTGCTGAAGGGATTAGTGCCTTTAAAAAACATTAAGTATTTTGTATAGTAACAAGTGTAAAGATGGATAAAGGTCATTTTAGGAATCAACAAGAGCCCACCCATCACAGGGTCAAAGGAATAAAAATGTCAGCCTTGTTTTGTGGAGAGGGTCCCTGAAAATCCTGCAAAAGTAGGGCCTCTTCAGTAATTGACTCTCAGAGAATCATTTCACAGTGCTAAGCCATCAAAGCACCCAGAGATTGTTGCAGCCACAGCTAAAGGTGCCCAACTGCTAAAAGGGCTGGCAGCTGACCTAAGTGTCAGCCATATGGTGCCGATTTTACTGGGAAGCAGAAGGGGAGAAATTCAGGGTTAAGAAGCTTTCTACTCAATTTTCAAAAGAAAGTCTGGGAGACCAAGCAGTGTTCCTGAAATGGCACTACGTGAAGCTGTGGGGATGGAGCCAAAGGTGCAGTGGAAACCCCAGGACATCAGAGGTGCTAGGAACATGGAGCTAGGTCAAATGGACTGCAACCAGCAAGGCAAAAGAAGGGATGATGCTTAAGACCTTCTTACCACTGCGTAGGCAGATTTCAGATATGGAGCTACAGGACTTAATGTTTGTATGCTGGCTTTCATCCTTGCTTGATCCAGTTGTTTCCTATTCTCTTATTCCTTTTGGGGATATTTACTCTGTGCCATTGAAATTTGTGACCATAAAACTTGTTTTTCATACTTAGGTGCACAGCTAATATTTTGCCTTGAGCCTCAGAAAATCTGAGACTTGGACTTTTGAAAACTGCTACAACTATTGAAACTTTGGGAGAAGGGGTGATACTAGACAGAATGGTGTTTGATATTAGGAGGGATTATAGACAACATTGTCTTTGATTGGAGATTAAATCTGGGTTAAGGAAAAATGTTTAGGCAGGAAGTACACATGGGGTGAATTGTGACTATTAAACCTGATATACCAACTCTACTGGATTAAAAAGGACCTAAAAGATTAGCGAAGAATGCTCATGGGTTTGCCTGGATGGGTCTTTAGTGTAATGCTTCTCTTGTTGATTTCTCTCTGGGCTCTGTTATTCTTCTCTGCTTCCCAGTGGCCACAAACTGAACAGCTTTGCTCATCCACATCCTTACTCCTTGATATTTCTGTCTTTGAGACAGCAGCTGAGTATGCATTGAAAATATGAGCCAATCAAACATTTCCCCTTTAGACTGTAAGTCAATGACTTTGTCCAAGCGTGGGAAAGCTAACACAAATGCTTTGAGATTTGACATGTGCTCTGTAGTCTGAAAAAAGACCCTTCACATCCTGTTGACTTTCTCTCAGACTATAAATTGCAGCCTAACTCTAAAGACTGAGTTTTCTAGTCCTGGTTTAGAACTCTACCATTATTACATTAAGTACAGTGTGGGTCAGAGGCAAGACATTTTAGCCTGTATGCTAAATAGATAAATTTTAAAAATCTGCTACATTTTTTGAGTGAGGGTCTTTCTGTGTAATTCAGAATGACCTCAAACTGACAGAAATGTGGGCTGGCCAAATAACTTAGCAGATTGAAGCACCTATAAGCAGGAGAAAGGACTGGGGTTCAATCCCCAGGTCTGTAGTGCTGGTCCCACCCCCAGGGTGTGCTGAGATGGCAATTGAGACTGGTTGTGGTGGCACATACCTATAGTCCCAGCTCTTGAGAGGGTGTAAACATATAGATCACTAGAGTCTAATCTATGCAGTGAGACCCTGAACACCCTGTAGATCCTTTCTTAAAAATATATACATAAAAAAATCACAAAACCCCTCCTACGTCATCCTCCTGAGGGACAACCAGAATGCCCCACTGTAGATATACATATTCCAGAGTAATATCAATTTGATAAGAACAAAACTATTTTCCTGGTTGTGCTAATTTATTTTCAAAAAATTATCAAAAGTATTTCCTGGTCCATCAAGCTTTCTTCCCCTTCCCCAGCATGAAACACTTGGGGAAAAGAACAGCCAGTGGTATGTTAGCAAAATGGGCTGACATCATCCAGTGAAACTGAATTGTCAGCACTGGATAGGACTTCCCCAGGTGGCTTCCTCTGGTGACTTTCAGGGTAGCAACTCGTTAGGTCTGTGCTTACAGCTTGTAAATAAACTTTTCATTTTGAAATAATTTTACATTTACAGAAGAATTGAAGTAATGAGTGCCCCGCGTTGCCATAATTTCTCTTAACATATTACATTAATTTGATGTAATTGCTACATTAAGGAATCAATACTTATCCATCGTTATTTACTGTGATTCATACTTTATCTAGAAATCCTTAGTTTGCCCTGTGCCCTTTTCCTGGCACAGGAGCTCAAGGACTTACCAGTTTACATTTAGTTGGGTCGTCTTCTTAGTTTCTTCCAGCTTAATATATTTTTCTCAGATTTTCCTTGATCTTGACATTTATAGGGAATAGTAGGCATTTTGAAGAGTTTCTTTCCATCAGGATTGCTTGAAACTTTCTCATAGACTGGGGTTATTAGATTTGGAAGAAATACTGCAGAAGTGAAAGGTAAATTTTTTTCACATCGTATCACATCCTACATTCTGTCAACATGATTTACCACTGCTGATCTAGATGACCTAGGTATGGCAGTTTTTGTCAGGTTTCTGAAATTTCAAGTTATTGACATTATAAAGGCTTTCTCAATTTCTTATTTTCTAGCACTTAAAGATCACTTTGTGTATTTCTTACCCCAGGTAAAATTTAACAAACCACTCTCTGGAATGATGGGGACTACAGCTTCTGAAATTTGCTTATTTTTATGCTGTAATTATTTCATCATGGTCAGTTTCAACAGACCAACACATCACTAAATGGAGAGTTAGAAAGAAAGGTACCCCAACTCACTACCATATAAGTTACAATAGATAGAAATAGGTGCACAGGCAACATAAAATGTACTAAAATACTTAGAAGGGGATTGTATTCTTGATATTTCACATATTTAAGGGCTGATCAAATCACTCAGTGGATTAAAGAGCTTCCAAGCAGGCTCAGGGTCTGGGGGTTCAATCTCTGGGCCTGCCATGCCAGCCCCAACCCTGGGGTGCACTGAGAGGGCAATTAAGACTGGGCGTGGTGGTGTACCCCTATAATCCCAGCTCTTGGGAGGCTGTAAACATACAGATCACAGTGAGTATGATCTGTGCAGTCTGATCTGAACACACTGTAGACCCTTCCCTAAAATACAAACATATATATATATATATATATATATATATATATATATATATATATATATATATATATATGTAATTTAGTATAACAGATTTTAAAGTTTATAAAATTTAATTTTTTTGAGGAACTGGGGATTGAACTCAGACCCTGTCGCTTGCCAGGGAAGTGCTTATGCCACTGAGCCATCCTCTTGGCCCCTGAAATTTAATTATTAACGCTGAGTCTATATAACACCTGGCTTAAAATTTTCTGGGAAATTTAACAATTGATTCCTTCAAGTCAGCTGTGCAATTCTGCTGAACTGGATCTTACTTAGGAAAATAGGCAGAATTCATTGCAGTGATGATGAAATTACAAAGATAGAGAAGAAAAACTAAGGTGGGGGAAGAAATCAGTATGAGGCAAGTTTTCACTACCAGAGATTTACAGACATTTCATTATTTTATCTAACTTGGAAAATGTCCTCACTGGACAAGTAAGGAAAAATTGAAGAATGCTAGAACAACAACAACAAAAAACTCCGTAATACCATGTATAAAAGAATAATCTTCAAAAATTATTCCTTTTGATATTTTTTCCTTATATGTTAAATTTCATATGCATGAGAGCCCGGCAAAAGTTCTATTTCTACTTTAATACTTTAAAACTTTGTTTGTGCCCCTTACATGGCTTTAAAATTGACGTGTATTGGTTATTAAGGAGGAAAGATGACTGTGGAATACATGTAGGCTGACACTAGAAAGCAAATACAGTGTAGTAATTCAATGTAATTCAGTCGTAGTTATGGGAATGATAGAGATGGCAGTCATAAATGTCATTTAAGACACTGTGAAATTAAATCAATGTTTAATGGTTTAAAATATGAATTTTCATGCAGGATTTTACTCTTAAAGCTTTATTGAGGTGTTTTAATGCTGGCATTTTGGATAGGGTTAGTGCAAGCCACATACAAAAGAATAAACTAAAGATGGTGAAACCATCTGGAGTTGCTGCATTTTTAAACAAAATGTAAGCTGTTTCGGTACAATTACTGACGTGTGAATTACCACACTGTTGCATTCCACATAAAACATTTTCTGAAAACAAATTCAGCCCTTAATATCCTTATGTCTAATACTGACTGTGCTAACCATAGAAAAGCCAGTTTTGAAGATAAGCAAACAAGTTTATCTGCCAGTGTCAAAGCGGTGTCTTGAGCAACCCAATTAGGACAGTGTCTGTGCTGCCCAGCCCTCAGCAGCTGCTCCCGAAGGTCAGTGAGCAAGAGTTGCGGCCCCGCTGCTCTCATTACACTTGCCCTTCCTGGGTTTCCCCCTTGGGGATCAAAATTTAGTTTTAGAAGTGACTGATTATCTTCATTAATATATTTTAATAATATTTATGATATTATTTCATTAAGTCAGTTGACTATCAAAGTTTCTCTACTTAGGAAAGTATATATATATATATATCTCACTAAATATTTGTTATTGAACCAATTAAATGGGAAGAAGTGTAAGTTGGGTGTTTTTTAATTCAGTGAGCATGTCTATAAAAGTTTATCAGCAATTACATTCCAATGAACTAAAAATTGAACTTAAAAAATAAGTGCAAACTTTCTAAACCCTTTGCTAACAGATAAAAAGTATAAATATTATCATTAAAATGCATATATATATATATATATATATATATATATATATAGTCTCATGACATGAAGGAAGGTAACTGTGTAGCAACAGCAGTGTTTAAAGTAATTTTGAAAACTACCAGCTTCTTTCATTTTTATTTATTTATTTATTTATTTATTTATTTATTTATTTATTTATTTATTTATTGAAGAACCAGCTTCTTTCAATGGCCAGTGAAGCTTTGTCCTCTGAGAAGATAATACAAGGTAATTTTCTTATAAATGGAAAGAAGACATTTCAGATTGTCTTGCAGACCACTAACATACAAGACAATTTTCTTTCACTGTGACAAAAAGGTGAAAGAAGAAAATAGGCCCTGTAAATGCCAATAAAGTCTTTTCAGCTTCAAAATTGCAAGTAGGTCATAATCAATTCCCTCCTGACAGAATGAAGATAGAGGCTTTTAAGAATGCTTTTTTCTCCTACTCTAAAACATGTTATATCAACACAGATCTTAAAACTTCAGGAAGATCCAAAAGCTCTAAAAAATTAATGCTGATTTATTCCAAGTCAAGATGAGCTGGAATGAAGGAAGCTCTTTTTCTCATAGCTGTTTTAATCAGTGATTCCTAAAATTAAAAATTGAGAAATACACCTGATCGAATCCTGTGTTAATATTTCTTTAAATAAGATGCAAGTATTAGTCTTTTTAAATGATTTAAAATGCTCACTCTGCATAGTTCTCTGTTTTATAAAAATTGTTTTAAAGCTTACAATTCATTAACATGAGCAATTGAACATAATAAATACTCTAAGTACTTGACATATATTTTGCATTTATGGTCCATAAACTCAAGAAGCATGTGCTATTGCCCTATCTTGTTTTACAGTAAGAAAATGGAAACAAAAAGAAATAAAGTAAGAATCACAGGGGTCACAGCTGGCAAATGCAGCCTGATATCTCAAACAAGTGAACTCCAGAGCCCTTCTTGTACTCTCAAAACTCTGAGTATAAATTAGCTTTACATGGAAAAATGCAGATTCCCAGACTGATGACTCATCAAAATAGTCAACTCAGAAGGCCTGAACATTGATTCAGGAAAGTGTCTTTTAAGCAATGGCAATAAATTATTTATTTGTTTGCTTGTTTGTTTTCAGTGTTGTCTTAACCTTGTTGGGCCTTGGCTAATGGTGGGTCTATCCCCTTTTCAAACAACTCATTAATCCAGGCTTCAACCACTTCCCACTTGACTCTTCAGTCTCTAACAACTGTGCCCAGATTCTAAATGTCCTAGGGCCAACACAAAGTGAGAGTTTTCACTGTCACTTTGGACATCGTTCTGTGATTTGGGGCATTTCCTGTGGAGGAAAGTATTAGTTAAGCTTTGCCACATTACAGGACAACGAGAGGCAGGCAAATCACGAACATTAGCCAATCCACCTACGTCCTTCAAGACCCAACTAACCCTTCCTGATTTGCCATTCACAAACTGGGTCCTTCAGCTACAACATGCAGTTACTGAGTTCCCAGTGAAAGCCCCCTGCTGACTTATCCTATATCCATCTTGGGTTGGAGTGTTAATATGCTGTTTCATTTCACCAAAAGAATCTTTAAACTCACATAGCAGTTGTGGGCAGCCCAGGATGGCCATGCTTACTGATTCTTGGCTCACTTCTTAGGGTTCTATTCTTAGTTCCTCAAGTGGTTCTAAATCACCTGAAGATTAGCTCAGGTCAGAACCTCAGCTTTGAATTTAATATCATAGCCTACTGAAGGGTCCGTCAGGATAGCTATGCCTGGGGGAGATTATTCTTCAAGTTGTCACTTTGTTGGGGCTAGTGTTTGTGATGCATGAGTGACTGTGTCAACCTGGGAAGTTTAGATAAGAGAAGATGAACTAAACTGGCTTAGCAATTCAGTCACCCTAGCATTCATTAGGATGTGGAAGACCTTCCCTAGGGTGGCTAATTCCTGAATGGTATAAAGGGAAACAAGGCAGAGCAGATCTGCTGCTGTTCACTGGAGGAGCTCCAGTTTTCACTCTCACCTTGGACATCATCTTCTGGCCTCCAGCACAGAAACTCTAGCCTTCCTTCACAGATCCATCAGCCTCCACATGTGGACTTTCCTGGACAGTTACAGTGGAGTTGATATCTTGGACTGAGTGTGTTGGTCTACAGTGTATAGACACCACCTTCACTCTTCCTCATCTGACTCTGTAGTTGACCATTGTAAGGACATCTTGTAAATTCCTATACATTTGTGCATCTTATGTTACATCTTTTTCACTAGTAAAACACTGACTGATGTAGCATTGATTATTATTTGGATCAGAAACTTGGCCTTCCTGTGATTTGGGGTGTTTCCTGTGGAGGAAAGTATTAGTTAAGCATTACAGAAATAGTACCTAGGTTCCCTGTTTGTACAAATACAGGATCTTTCCTGTCTACTTCACTGTGCAAAGTTTTCAGTCAGCAGAATGAAAGTTCAGACTAACTAGGCCATCAGGAACATCACAGCTTATACGCCTGGAGATCAGTAGCCCAATGTTTACATCAATGGAGCCTTGGAACAAGGGAAAATACTGTTACTTCATCTTTACACAACCTTTCCAAGGAATATTCGATTGCTTAACTAGTACATGACTACTTCAGATTGACATGTAAATGGTCAGATCCTTAAGGTCAGGAGCCTACATAGATGGGCTCCAAGGACTGTCCTTGTAAAGCTCCATCCTTCAGATGTAGACTAAAATGCCTTGAAATGAGAAGAGAGCTGCTGCAAATCAGTCCAGTTGTTTCCTTTCATTCCACCTTCTTTTTCCTGTAACTACCTTGAAGGCTCATACTATGGATTTTCAGAAAGACTCACAAACTGTAAACCAGTTAGACATATATAGGTATATGTATGTCTATATTTCTATCTACTTAAATTAAACTAAAAGTCTATCCAATAAGAGATCCTAAAATGTCCTCTACTATTATACAAAAATAGGGCATTCATTCCATTTTTCCTTTTAGGCAAATAAATATAAAGTTGAGAAAAAATAGAAATCCTTTTCTTTGCCTATCTTATTGACTAAAAATCTCCTGATCAAAGTAAGTGTTATAAACATAGGTACACATATATCACTATGATATGATGTTTTCAGTTCCTCCGGGAAAATTCCCAGTAGGGGGATAGCCGGATTAAATGGGATTTCCAGTCCTAGTTTTGTGAGGAGTCTCCACACTGATCTCCACAATGGTTGCACCAGTCTACATTCCCACCAGCAGCAGAGAAGTGTTCCCTTTTCCCCAATCCTCTCCAACATTTGTTGTTGGTTGATTTCTTTATGATGGCCATTCTTTCTTGGGTGAGATGGTATCTCAGTGCTGTTTTAACTTGCATTTCATGGCTGGCTAGTGATGTGGAGCATTTTTTCATGTATTTATTCACCATTACATAAAAAAACAAAGTAGGTGTTTACCCGTAGATATGTGATAGTGGTCATAGATACAGACACAATGAACAATAAATTAAAATTAAATTAAGTATTAAATCTTACAAGTTGGTTACAAATGGAACCAAGTTAACCTGTGATGAAAATAATTAACAAGATCTAATAGAAGTTAAAAGTGTCTTCAAACATTGAAATTTAGTATATTTAGTATATACTAAATTACTCCAGGAGTAATAGACTGGCTTGTTTTACATAATGAGTTCAGAGCCATATAGTAAATTCATCCTGTACTACACAATAACACCCTGCCTCTGCATAACAATAACAAAAACAAACTACATAAACTGAATGAGTGAATGAATATTTCCAATTCTTTACATTTAAGAGTCTAAGTTTTCAGGTTATTAAGCCTAAAAATAAAAGCAGTGCCACCCTACTTGGGGCACTAAGGAGATTTTAATAAATGAGGTCCTCAAGTTAAAACTTTCATGTGCAAGACATTAGGAACAGCAGGCAGCTTGGAGCAGAGCAGAGCAGGGCAGAAGGGCATAAGAGCTACCTGCATCCTTATTGTATAATTCTTATATGGGTTGTTACCACATATTTACATTCTGTGTAGTGCAGTAACCAGTGTATACACGTGTTACCTAACTGTGTGGCTGTGTTAGAGAAGCAGGAACTCATCCTCAGGTGCCTTTGATGTCTCTGAGTTGGAGGCAGTCTTTGTGGTTCCCCACAAGTGGTACCTCATGATAGAGTAATACTATATATCTCTTTTTGTGTGTGTGTGTGTGTGCAGAACTGGGGATTGAACTCAGGCCCTTGTGCTTGCCAGGGAAGTGCTTATTCCACTGAGCCATCTCCCTGGCCCCCTAGAGTAATACTATGATCCCAAACTATGAAGCCCTTAAACTCAACACTGAGTATTATTTCAATTATGAGTTTCATTTAATCTACAACAAATACTGTCTTGTGGTGTTACTGGTTCCATTGATATATTCTGTTAACAGCCTCCTAGCTTCAACTTGTTTTAATCTCTGCCCCCTTGTTGCCACAGGAACTTCAGTAGTTTTGACTGACATACTGTCTTTGCATATAAGATTTTTTAAAATTAAGTTTATTGGTCCATTTTAGATATACATAATGATCATATTCATCATAGGGGGTTAATACCAATACATGATATATTTGATTCCTCATTTTTCTCAATATCGTCTCCTCCCTTTAAACCATCTTCTACTCCCTATTCACCAAGTTTCGTTTCCATTTTGTTCTTTTTTTAAAATCATTTTTTGCTTTTTGTTTTTGTTTTTTTAAGAACCAGGAATCGAACTCAGGCCCTTGTGCTTGCCAAGGAAGTGCTTATTCCACTGAGCCATCTCAGTCATTTTTTTGCAGATAAAATCACCTTCATTTAGGAGTTCATGTTTCATGTTACAGCAATCACTTCCTACTCCAGGAAGTTTTGACCATTCATTAAGGATACAGAAATTCAATATCTTTTAGGTTTTTTTTTTGTATACTGGAGGCAACATATTCCTAATTTACAAATTTTACTTACCTTCATTGATGCTGCTAGGTAAGAATCAACCCGCCAAAGGTTCTAAAATGTACAATAGCATTACAAGCACAACCACCAAATTTTAATACAAACAGGATAACATGTAAAAGGAAAAGTACTCTGATGGTGGATAATTATTTTGATTGCTCTAAAGTAAGTGCAGTAACCAATAAAGAATTTCATTGTAAAACTCATGAGCAAAAAAAGTCATTTACTTTTTATTTAAAATTTATATAATGGTAGCAATTGAAACATCACCTTGAATTATTAACTTAAAAGAAAGTTTAATTAAAGTTGGTGAAGGACTATGAACTATTTAAAATGCATTAGTCCTGTGCTGATGATTAAAAAACTGAATTTATAAGACCGTGAAATATTTTTTTTAAATCATTGCTGCCACTAAATCAGAAGGAAATAAAAGATGAATAGAATATATATACGAGAAAGAAAAGGCTTTCCTAGTTAGAGAAGGGACCCATTTAGGTTAAATTGAATGAGTACAGTGCATCAACAGAAGAGCAAAGTGACGAAGCAGTAAGATCCTGGCTTTAACCAGTGAGACAAGGCTAGATCAGTAGTTTTTAACTACAGCTAGTTCTGCTTTTCAAGGTCAATTTAGTAATGTCAAGAGAGTTGTTTTGTATCATAATCAGAGACAACTACTGACTTCAGTGGTTTAAGCTTAGGATCTTGATAATTCTTGTATAATACACAGAGAAGCCTCTCACAACAAATAATCAATCCAAAAATCATATCTATGGCAAAGTTGAGAAACACTCACTAGATAGGTCAGAGAAGTATAATTTTTTTTGTTGCAGAAGAAAGCAAAGTACCAGAGATGTTTGAGTAGGGTGTGAGACAATTAAATTGGGCTAAAGATGAGTGGACAAGTAGAAAAATGCAGCCATAGGAAGATCTAGTTGCGGGTTCTAGAGAATACAGGTGTGAGTAAACGCAGAAGCTGCAAATGGTGCCCTCAGATAGAGAGACAGGTCTGACAAGACTCATATTTTTAAGAAAGAGAAAAGGGACAAGCTAACATGGTTTGAAATAAGCTGGCTTTGTTCTAGAAGTAAAAAGACAATGCATCTTAGCAGAATGTTCAAGAATGTTTCTGAAATCTGAGTCATGGAATGGCTGACTGCCTCCAATATTGGTTTCCAACTTTCCCAACTAAATATCTGGTTCTTCTTTTATAGCATCTGAAAAGGTTGGATAAAAATATTTTAAGCTATTTTCATTTCTTTTTTCCCCCTTTGGAATGTACAATGCTTTTATATGATTATTAAAACCAAAAATGATCATATTAATTTAATTTCCATTCCTGGATGTTTTTGAAGTTTCTTATCTAACTTTCTAATGAGCCTTTTTATTTCTTAATACAACTTAGAGAGTAAGAGAAATATAACTGGAAAAGAATTAGGTTGTATATACAATATTTTACTTGTGTTTACATGTGAAGATAAATAGATAAAATGAAGCAAATGATGTTGAGTCTGCACATTGACGCTGGAGAATTCTTTTGTTAAAGTTATAGCAAAACTGAATTTATAGTCAGAGAAATATAAATGTATACAGTGTATGCTGGAGAGAATATTTTGCCAGACAGGAGGTTTAGGGTTTGGATAGAAAGATAAACTTTGGAATTTGAGAATTTGCATCTTTTCTCTACATAAATAGAGTAATCATATGCCCAGCCACCCCATTCTCCAAATGCTGAAGTATATCTAAGGTGCCCAACCTTTGTTGTTATTTAGTTGTATTTTTGCTAACTATGAACTCTTTACAGCACTTGCAAATTTTGTTCATCACTATTTTAAAATGTAAAACAATATATAAATTACAAGAATATAAAGGCCTTTCCCTTAAATTGCATTTATCTGCATTGAAAGGTTATTAGTCATCCCTTTGTGTCTAAGGGAAGAGATCCAGTCATATGTATCATATATAAAATGACATGGTATTTAATATGAGCAGCAGGCATCTTACTGTATATATTTAATCATTTGTAGATTATTTATAATACCTAATACAATGTAAATGCTATATAAATAGTTGTCTCTATTTTTAGACATTGGTTAGAGAATAAGTAGAAGAAGAATATGTTCACTATGACAGAACATTTTTTCAAATATTTTAAATCTGTGGTTTATTGAAGCTATGAATGCAAAACGCACAGATATGAAAAGCTGATGAAATATAATGTCTTGATTTCTCAGTCTATTGCATTCTTGTGAAAGTTCCACGGTGGAGCAATGTTTGGGGATCCATGACGCAGAATACTGTCCTTCAGGGCAATGATAACAAACGTCTAATGAGACACTATGAATAAAGTAGTTATACGAGTAACAAATTATTTTTAGCATCTTATCCTAGTCACACAGAAATGTGCAAAGCAATTTTTGTATAGCTTTTACTTCCTAAATGTTTCAAATTTCAGTGAATGACATTCAGTGTTCTGTTATCGTGAAGTGTCGGAAAGAGAAATCAGTGAAAAAGATGCAAGTAGTGTTAAATATGAAGGACCTTATTACTGAGGTAGGAAGAAGAAAAAGAAAGGCTTTATGATAAAATGCCCAATATCTATGTTTAAATTGCCTTAATGCTTATTGTTATATTTTGATAAAATGCAGTGTAATAGATCCATAGAATAAAATAAAACAGAACATAGATCTCAAATAAGGATCTGTAATCTTCATGAAACTGAATATAAATGTGTGAATATTAAGTTATGATATAGACTATGTTTACCTTAGATTATGAACAAAAAGTTTACACACAACAAAAAGATACTGAAAACTTGAACACTATGATCTCCACATGATGTTTATATATATATACATTATATATATATATATATTATATATTTTATACATGTTATATATGTTATAAATTTCTATGGAAATGTTATTTAAATCAACCTGATGATAAACTATCGAATGTTCAACAACTTAAAAAGTGTTACCATAGGCTGGCCAAATAGCTCGGTGGATTAAATTGCTGAGAGCATGGGTTGGGGTTTGATCCCCAGGCCTACTGTGCAGGTCCTGCTGCTGGGGTGTGCTGAGGTGGCAATTGAGAAGAGCATCGTAGAGTGTACATGTAATCCTAACTCTTG